>PVJI01007772.1:0-75905 GCA_004026765.1 Micronycteris hirsuta | reverse complement strand
TGCCGGGCACCAGGAGACAGCAGAGGACACACCAGGCAATCCAGATCAGCAGGGTGCTGTGGGGAACTGGTATGCGGTACAGTGGGGCTGAGGCCTGCAGAGGGTACGGGGTGGGGGGGTGCTGCTGGCCAAGGAGGGGTTCCTGATGGGGGCGGGATGCGGAGGAGATGGGGGCAGAGCTGAGGCACTGCAGGGGAGTGTCATCTGATGACTTGGACACTTGACCTCAAGTGGACAAGCAGCCTGGCCACGGGCATGGTGAAGAGGCAGAGAAATGAGCAGTAACCATGTGTTTCGCAGGCAGGACGCAGGGACCCCACTGAGCTCAGGTGTGGATGGAGGGAACTAGAGGCAGGGTGCTAGCAGGTGAGGTAATCTCCTTCCTAAGCATCAGGGTACCCAGGAGTGCAGCTACTCAGGGGTGTCAGGGTCACACTGGACAGGGGATTAGATGACGGGCTAGACTCTGGTCAAAGGCTCTGTGTGAACGCATAGGGATTTCTATGAGAAACCCCGCAAAGGTCCACCGAGGCTCCCCAGAAGACTCCCTGTGTCAGGGATGGCCCTCAACAAGTAGCCACACTCAGGCCCCGCAGAGTCCGGGGTGCATGGCAGCGCACTAGGGGGTCTGCACCAGGAGGACGTGGGCAGCTGAGCCAGTGTAGGGGGCGGGGCAGCACAAGGCCAAAGGGCTCAGGAGGCTCCCAATCTGCACACATGTTCTGGTCACTGCTTAAGAAAGATGACACTTTTAGACATGTACATTCTCTCAACTGTATTAAATCACTTTCAAATTTAGTGTCCAAAAGACATGCATGAGATGTACCAGTGGGTCACCAACGAGAGGTGACGTGGCAGAGACCATTACAAGACGCTCACTCTTACTGTTCTGGGGACACCCCGGGCCCAGCCCTGGTGCGGGGCTTACTCACATGGGTTTGCGCCGTCGGCCACGATCAGCATGCGCAGGGAGCTGAGGCTGACATCCCGCTGGCCTCGCTGAGCCAGGAGAGACCAGTGCATGTCACGGGACTTCACCACCGCTGTCTGGGCTGCAGGGGGACACAGGTGTGAGGGCAACACCCCTGCATCCTACAGATCCACACGCGGTGCCTGCTGCCAGGTGCAGTGCACACACAGGAGCACAGACACGCACCCTGTACTTCAGGCCACACACTCTCCGCGTTCCGCTAGTAGATTAACACACTCTAACCCGTCCTACTTAAAATCAACTTTGAGGTCCAGTTTGGATAACATAAATTCAGATCCACTTTCAATTGTGACATTCCCTCAGAAGTTTATCTTGCTTTTCCACGTCTGCCTCTTGTCTCATCCAGCCCTCCCCCAGGTGCTACTGCAGGTAGCTGCATGGCCAGCAGAAGCGTCCGGGATACGAGGGCTGTGAGCAGACAGACTCAGCCTTCGAGCCTGGCCATGCCAGTGGGCAGCACCCGCCCACGGACTCAGTGGCTTCAGTGGCCTCCCCCAGAACCCCAGGCTTCAATCGTCCTCAGCACAACAGGATGAAGAGAGACGGTGACTCCCCGGAGGCCGCCCTGACGACAGGCCATCAGAGCACACACCCCTCGTCCACACTCAGTAACTGGCAGTACTGGCGGCACAGGCAGGAAAGCAAGCAGGGCAGCCAGGACAGCTCAGTGTGAACGAAGACCCTAGGCCCAAGCTCGGGGGTCAATGAAGGTGTCGTAAAGCTCCACCAGGGCAGAGCCACAGAGATGGCCGGATTGTAGGGGTGACTGACTGAAGGTAGAGGGCAGGGCGAGGCCCCACTGAGCTGTTGCTCATGGACATCTCTGCCTGAATAAAGAGCTTGGCTGCTGGTAGCTTGACAAGCCCTATGGAAACCATCTCAAATACTAAGAATTGATGTGATTATAAGAAAATTCCAAGAGAATAAAATTGGGAGCCAACGGTCCTTTCAGAAAAGAGCTGTCACTGAATAGTTCTCCATGCAGGGTGGCCAGGCCTTGCACACACAGGTCAGGCCTGGTACGCATGGGTCAGGCCCAGGCCTTGCACACGTAAGTCACGGAGCCTGCAGCCAGCATCGGCAAGTCAGGACCGCCACAGACGGGTCTCAGACCCGGTCATGGTGCAGGCTGGCCACCGGGGCTCCTCAGCCCACACCTGCAATCTGCATGTTGGATTTATTTTTTCTTAATCACCAAAGACTAATTCAAAAAGACTTCCTTAATGAAGGATGAATCAAGAAATGATGCTGATTCCTTTACCTTTATACAAACACACTTTCTGAATCCAGGAGAGCGGGTTCACCTTCATCAGTGCGTACGGGATGCTGATCACGTGCATCTTGTTCAGGACGCTCTGCAGAAGACACAGTGCTCAGGGCAGGCCCCGCCCGCGTCCAGACTGCAGGGCACTGAACCGTGCCGAAAGCAGCGAAGGTAACATCACTGCTCACAACACTATTTCAGTTCAGATATATTGGTCACGTGAATCAGCAGGACTAGAGGGTTAATTACATCACCTAAAAAGTAGGGTTTGGTGTCACATACTGATATGAAACATCAAAAATCCCTCATTCCAACCATTAGATCATTTAGCATCAACACTCACTGTTAACACTCCATGCCACAGACCAGCATCCCTTTTGAAATCCAGCACATTTGTTAGTGTTTCAGCTGAAAGTGGACAAAGATGGTTAAACCGCTGAGCGAACCTCTTCGCAAGTCACGTGCACTTTTAGAGAATCTCTGAGATGGGCACATCATCAACATATTAGAGTTTTAGGAAACATACAGCATTTCCAAATACCATGCACTAATTCACCAATCATCTTGGTTATCTATTCAAATTGCTGAAAAAACATAGTAAGTCATACAATTTTTGGATTACAGCCAACAACTATGCTGGCACCACCTGAGAACAAAGGAACAGCCTCTAGTTGAGAGGCTGATTGAGGCTGGCACACGGTTCAGTCAGACTGGGCCGACGACTCTCGTGGGCGCTGACTTCTCAGCTTTACATCCAGTCCCCCTTTCCTCACCCCCAAGGCCACTGCCCTGCGTCTCTGAGAAGCGTCACACGATGCTCACGTCACTTCCCTCCCGAAAGGTGCGCCTTGTCTCCTGCCCACGTTCTCCTCCAGAGGGATGACTGGTAGGGAGCAGCAGCGCACAGGCGTCCCCGGGCTTTCCAGCAGAGCCCTGAACTCAGCGCGCCTGACTGTGTCCTCTGTGGGATCTGGCTCCAGACCTTGCACTGGGCAGGGGACAGAGCCTGGGGCTAGAAGCAAATCTGGTCCCTCGCGGAAGGCCACAGCAAGCCCTCGTGCGCCACACGGGAGAAATAGCCCTGGTGAATACGGGGAGTTGGGCTCATGTGCCAGGGTACTACTGTGTCCTGAACAAGCACGCTATGCAGGCTTCCTGATCAGCGAAGGAGCCGATCACAGGTGACATACATAATGTCAGCACTGGGTCTGAAGAAGAAAACCATGGGACATGAGTGATGGGTCTAATTTCTTAAAAATTATTCAGGCCCTTGAACGTTGCTAAAATCCTCTTCCAAATCTACTGAAGTCTTCAGCTATGACCTCCACTACCCTTTGCATTTAAACACCCATCTTAGATATTTAAACATGCCACACGATTTGCTTTTTAGTTTTGTTCATGTATTGTAATGCAAAGAAAACTACCGTGTATGCGCTTTTATAGTTTTGGGAGTAACAGTTCTCCAAGTTAAATATCTAATATTTAACAGGACACGTGGCGTTACCAAGAGACACTATGAGCACAAGATTCCATCTTCACATTTGTACACAGGGCAGCTTAACCGCAAACCACAAGCATGTAAAACAGCAAACAGAAAAGTGTGTCCCAATAAGAGAGCTTTCTACTTCTTTTAAATGCAAATGCACTGCCTCCTGGCTCCACTGCAGGTTGAGCCAGCCCACTGGGCATCGATGAACGGGTGGGAAACAGAACACACACTCCGTATACCAACGTACATGTGCATTTATTGAAAAGGGCCCACTCACCCAGCGCGAGCAGAGCCCTGAGCATGCTGGCACCGGGAGTGACCTAGACTAGAGGGCAGGTCCTGCACGGGGATGGATCTGACACGCTCGGCAACAGTTCCCAGGTGCCCTGTGCACGGCTGGAAGAGCCACTCCACACTCCCTTACCTTCTGAATAGCCACACGCCTGGGTCAGAGCCCGGCACTGTGCCAGCAGGGACGCATGGGACACCGTGATCCCCACTGTGCTGCCTTCTTTGCTGGTTTTATACTGAAAGATTTCAAGAAAAAAAAGCCATTATGGGATGTTTCTGGAGGCCAGGGCAGAGAGAATGGAGGCTGAGAGATCTGAGAGAGAAGAAGCTGTCGGCTGTCTCTCCTTCCTTAACCAGCCCATCAGGCTGGAGAGCACGGTATGACCCTCAAGGTGACAGCCTCAGATGAAGTCAGGACTCGCTCCAGGCCGCTGCGGGGGGCAACAGTGCACGCGGGCTCCCTCACGACTGCCCACACCCCCGGGGAGCCAGCGCGAGGAGATTAGGGAAGAGCGAAACCGAAAGGACCTGAGGAAGTTTCCGTATCACACTTCACCGGGATGACCATAAAACAGAAGTTTTAGCCTAAACTAAAAAAACTCAGCAGCTCACAGTCATGTGAGAACAAGACTAACCCGCGGGCCCAGACACTGCACTCTGGGTTAGAAGGGGTCCTTACCTCTATGTAGGCGGTCTGGGACCCTTCGTCCTGGGCCGACGGGTGCCAGTCCTTGGGGGGCTTAGTCAGATGCTTCCCATCGATCACCAGCCAGGTGAGGGGGGGCCAGCCTGTGAGGGGGCCGCCAGGGGGACACAGCACAGGTGAGTGTCAGAGGGACAGATGTCTCAGTCTCATTGAATTCTCACTCAATTCATCTTAAACAGCAGAGATATTAGACCCTGAACCAGGTAAGAAGCAAGATACGCCAAGGCCTCAATCAAAGACTTTACCTTTGCTGAAGACTCTTTGGCCTCTGTAAGTTTAACAGCCAGAAAAGTACTAGACGACAGTTTTACAGAGAACGCAGCCTCCCCTTGCCCCAGGGGCCCACCTTTGAAAGCTGCCACCTCTCCGGTCTGTGCCTTGGGCAGGCCTTTCTGACAAGCATCCGTGGTCAGGGCCAGGGCAACGCCACAGCTGCCCAGCAGAAACCCGATCTGCTGGCTGCCAGCATCCTGCACGAGACAGAGTGAGGTGGGAGTGAGGCGGCACGGGGCTTCACACGCAGGCCCACACGCAGGGCGCGGGGTGCTTTTCTCCACCCCCCGTAAAACTCCTGGCACAACTCAATTCTATATACCAGCGATTTTCAACCGCGTGGGCCACAAGAATTATACAACATGCAGTACCTGACAGTGCAGCCAGGGGCGCTGACCGCGTTTCCCTTAAACTGTCAAATGAAGAAAGGACAACTACAAACACAACAATAGCCGCCTGGTGTGAATGAATCAAAATTATACCTATTTTTTGTCAGATCAGCAAAATATATATTTTTGGTGTGCTACAGAATTTTAGTAATTAGTTTATATGTGCCATGAGATGAGAAAGGTTGAAAATCGCTGCTATATACTGTACTTTCATGAAAATAAAGTACAAGTTTTTAAATTTAAAAGATATGTATTTTTTGCAGCAAAATATGAAGTTCAGATAATGAATTAATTTCTCAAAGTTTTTTCTTGAAAATGACAGCAGCATTTTAATAAACTCCAAAAATAATGAACTTTCCACTTGATTTGTGTTTGAAATTTACAGGTTAACCTGAGGAGGCCTGACCTTAACAACACTAATTATTTCCACACAGAAATGCCCATTTCCTTTTAGTCAGGTCATTTTTTATCCATGTCCATGTTATTATTTTCCTCTCATAAATCTGACAAATCTCTAGTTTTTCCCTAAGAACCCCAGTATTCAAGCATCTGTCATCATATATTATCTGTGGAAATGTACTGGGTTTATTTGCAAACTTCACTTTTGAGATTCTTGAATACTTGTTGCTGACAACGTTCACAATAGCAACTGCCTGAATACTGGGCTATAACAGAAAACTCTGATTTTCTAAAGTGCATGCTTAGTCTACTCCTAAAATAACCTTTTCAGTAGGTTAATAACCTTTATGCATAAAATGCTAACAGCTGCCCAGACATCAGAAGCCCGCAGTCGTCACCCGTCCAAGGAGAACTGCCTGCGGTGTGAGCAAACGGAAACGCCAGCACGGTGCCGTCCCATGTATCCCAAATCATCACTGAGAAGTGAGCTGTGGTGTATCACTGTAATGATTTACCCCCAAGAAATGAAACTTACTATCAATCAACATATGGTTTTGAAAAAAGGAACAAATTATATTTATCAGAGAAAAAACGCTCAGTTTCAAACAGGTGATATAATAGCTAGAGCCACAGCTGTCCCGAGTGGCCTTTCTCACCAACAAGTTACATTAAAAGAGCATCTGTAAAGAAAACTACATCACTGACCACTCCCCAGAACGAAGAAGTAAGGCGCCCCAGAACTGCCGTGTCACCCCACAATAGAACCCCAGGGACCCCGAACCCTCGGCCGAGGCCAAGCTTGTTACCTTTCTTGTTAACGGCACTTCTATGGGGACAGGAATCAGCTCTGCCAGGAGACACCCGTAAAACGCAACCATGAACATCACGGGGTCACTGTTGGGAAACACCAGCGCCACCTACAGCAGCACAAAGAACCGTGGGCTCAACGGGAGAACGCCCACACTTTCTCCACTTTTCGAGTATCTGCTGTTTAGATGAAACTGAGACATTCAGGCTATTTTATAATCTTGGGGTTAATTCTTGGTCCTTAAATTTCCTCAACCATCTAACTTTTAATAAATCATTTTTACGTTGAGGTCTTTACTCTACATACAACGAAATAATTTCTGGCTGTAAAGACAGTCCAAAACAGGTCTGGCTGTGCCCTTCCACTCTGACCACATTGGCGGCGGCAACTCAGGGACTGACCATCCCCACTGTCAACCAGCCCAGGTGAAGGACACCTGTATCAACATGAAAAGTGAACGAGAAATCAAATTATATCTAAAATAGCTTCCCAAAGAAAAGATCCAAACCCCTAAGTTTTAGTCGAGCAGATCTCCACAGGGAAGGGTGGTGGGCAGGACCCCGCAGCTGAGACCCCTACGGCCGCTCCCTCCCTCCGAGCGCCTCTGCTCACCTGGTCACCATGCTGCTCCTGTTTAAATTATACGCTCTATTTTTATCTATCTTACACTTTTATCAAAAAATTTTAAACACTCAATTTAAAATGACCCAAAAAAGTACTAATGAAACACAATACCTGCCCCAGGCTTTACCCTTCCTCATTCCCCAAGGCAAACACTTTTAAAATATTTTATATCTTCCTATGCTACTTACTTTCATGTTTTCAAATATTATGCTTACCCTACTATGCTTCATCTTCTGAAAATTTTAGGTGCTAATTTTATATCCTGTTATTACAGATGAGTATTTCGCTTTCCTCCTCCATCCTTTCTCTTCTCCCATCACCCCAATTTCCATTTCTTTTAATAATCTGCTTCAATGAAATGCGATTTAAGGAATAAGATTTTTGTACGTTCCAAATAGTGTAGCAAGTATGCTTGAAACCACAGTGATGAATCAGAATATTTGAGTAGACTATTAACAGGCCTCTGAACACAAAACAATGGAAAACTAAAAACTGCCCACTTCATAAGGCAAAATTTAAGCTATATCTGTACTTATTCTGTAAACTTAATCAAGTTCTAACAAGTTTGTTGAAAAGGGCAAAGCTCTCCTTCTAAAGCTGATGTTAATAGTGACTGTCCCAGAACAGTGACCCACCGTCCTGTGACTAGATGTTTGGTACAGAGAATCTGTCATAAGAGAGTGGTGTCTGTCCACTTGTACAAAGCATATTATTGACATACAGGAGGATAAATTTGCCGCCCATCTCTGCTAAGTAACTAACTGATCATGTCAATCTTTTCATAATTAATTACATGGATTCTCTAGCAAGTCAAGAAACTTGGAATTCTTTGTCCTTGCAAGAAATTTTCTTCAAGAAAAATAAATTAGTGATTCTTATACTCATTTTAAAGTACAACATAAATCAGGGATTCTTTCGACTCACTTTAAAGCACTCCACATCATAAAGCATGATTCTCATACAGTGCGTGCTTTCACAGCCGGGTATACATCTCCCTTCTTTCCGACGGTGTCAGCTACCAGCATTCCTACTGGCTCTGCTTTCTATGTATGCACTGGCCAATGCGTTCTAAAATACCCCACCACATAGGTAACTATCCATCAATTGTATTTTCAAATAACTAACCAGTCAAGTGAACTCAGGAGTTTTAGCAGTTGCAGACCAGCCCCATGCCCACACAGGATCCTCTGTCATCCTAGTCCTGTCCAGGACATCCCAGTCCTGGTGGGCTGCTAGCAGTAACCCAGGGACTGCCCTGTGGCTCTCCTGTTGGAGCCCTACTCACTCATTCAGCTGAAGCACATCCTCTAGGAACTTTCCAAGAAAGAGTACTTGGGAGTCCAATATTTTTTGAGTCCTCTGTGTCTGAAAACGGTTACCCCATCCCGACATTTGTTGAACCTTTAGGAACTGAACTGTAGGTTAAAACCAGAATCCCTCTGAACTTCTGAAGTGCCATGCTATGTCCTCCAGTTTGACTGCTGACCCCCTGCACGCATCCTGCTTTCCCGCACAGCTCTACAGCACCCTGACCTTGTGCGGTAACGTCATTATGTGCTCATGCGCACTTTGTGGGGCTACTGTGTTCACTGCAGGTCCTTTCACTTTGAAGCAATATGCTCTTCAGCTCCAAAACACTGTCTTGCATTATCATCATCACTGAAAATTTCCTATACTCTTATCTCCTTTCTCTTCTGGAGCTGCTGTTAGTCAGATGTTGGGCCTTCTTGATCAATTCTAATTTTTGCACTATTTTTCCTTCTATCTCTTGGTTTTTCCTACTAGAATATTTTTCTTGATTTATTTTTCTTCATCATAGACTCTAGGAATATTAATACTAATTTTCTAAACATTAGTTTTCTGCATCTAGCTTTCCTCTAAGTTTCTTCTTCCTCCCAACCCCCTTCCCCTTTCCTTTTTCTTTCATTTCTTTGCCCTGAAACTCTGTCAGTTTGTCAACTTACAGTTTCATTGCTGAGTGATCTGAGCCTAGGAAACTTTTTTCACTAGGGGATTTCACTGGTATATTGATTTCTCACCATGTTCTCCAGTTTTCCACCCTATAACTTCTGGTATACTGGGATGCCTCAAGTCTGCCTCACTTTCTGAGAACACTGCTGTCCAACAGAACTTTCTACAGTGATGAAAATGTTCTATTTATGAGCTATCAAATATGGTAACCACATATGCCTACTGAGCCATTGCAATGTGGCTCATGTGACTAGGGAACTAAATTTTTCATTTTATTTAATTTTGATTAACTTAAATAGCCTCATGTGGCTACTGGGGCAGTGTAGAACAAGGAACTAAGTTGCCAACCTACTCTGCATTCTATCTGGGCAGGTAGTAAAGAGAGAATAGAGAAGGAGGTGAATATAAAGCACATAGGATTTCAAAGTAAGGTCATTTCCTCATAAAACTTAAGCTTTGCAAATTGAACATTTATTAATGATATTAACATTTTTATTAAAATCAAGATACATGAAGTCAAAGATAAAAGAAGTTGAAGAATCAATGGATAAGCAATGAGAACAAAAAGATCCATCATTTTATCTACTTCATCATAAATTTTTCTCATATTTAATATTTTTTCATGCTGACTTTAAATCCCTTGTATTAATGCTATTAACTAGCTGATAAAACACTGATTTCAATGCAACAGATTTTTAGAGTCTCTGTTTTTGCTCATCCAATAAAGTCACATTCCAGTTACTTACTCTGTCTCCAGGTTTAAGGAGTGGCTCATTCTTACTAGTCAGTTTATTAAGGAGAGTATACGCTAGTTTTAAACTCCGACTCCAAAGTTTGCCTAAAATAAAAGAAAAATACTAAGCAATGTGAAACTTAAACTAATACTTAACATTTTACTATAACAATTATAATACCCCATAATGTATCATTACTCAATTACTAAAAATTCAGGTAGTTTCCAAGTGATAAGTATTTTGCACAATGCTGTAATGAACCTCACAGTTTTCTCTTAAAGACAACTTACAGATTTACATTTCTTTTTTTTTTTTCAGATTTACATTTCTAACACCAAAATAATACAGGATTTTATTACAGAAAATTTAGAATATATGAAAACCAGCAGAAAAAAATGTAGCATTCTTTGTTATGCATGTGTACATACAACACATATATATACATATGCACACATACACATACACATGTATGTGGAATTTTCAAGAAATGAGATCATACTCTACTCTGCTTTCTTCGATCAACATTGCACTGTGAATGCATTTTCTCAGTTGCATCCCTTATAATTCATAAACCTTTACAACGATTCATGAGGTGGGTCCTACCTCCGTCTCCACTTTTCACTCAAGACAAGCCCGGCCGGGAGATGTCAGTAACTGCCCAGAGCCATGGCTGCGGGAGAGGTGCGTCCAGATCCTCGGGATCTAGATGCTCGGCCCTGTGAGATCCTGCCCCACACACTTCCCCTCCTGGCACGCAGTCTCTACGATATTCAGCACCCAGCACTAGTGAATGCTCAGCAAAGATGAGCTTCACTGAGGAAGATGAGAGAAGAGACGAAGGAAAAGTAAAGAGGATTGCAGGGGTCTAGGGAGGCGGACAGAGGCAGGGGCGATAATGGGGCAGGAAGACAGAAAAACCTGAGTCCGTCCCCAACAACTGGAGCAGCCTTAACGTTCACCCTATGACGCAGACCTAACAAGCACCACCAACACCCTAATTCAGCCCCTCTCCAGTTCCTGCGACACAAACTCACGCAGTCTGAGCAGGCAGGCTCTCTGAATAAATGCTCGAATTTAATATTAAATGCAGGTGCAACATTGCGACATAAGTGTATTGTGGGTCTGGAGACACTAACGAGAAAAAAATATTCAACTCACAACATCGTTGTTGCTTTTATCTATATAAATGGTCAATTCAAGATCTTGATAATTTTAATACATACGGATTTCTAAACTGAATCCAGCTATAATATATTAAAAAACTTCATCTTGACCAAGTTCATTTTATCCCAAGAATGCACAGGTTTAACCAAAAAATCAACATAATTTGCCACATTAACAAAATAAAGGTGAAATAAACAATTTAACAATCATTCAAGATTTTAAAAATCCTTCTTAAGTTTAGAATGAAAGGAAACTTCCTCAGTATAATTTTTAAAGGCCATCTTTAAAATTCCTATCAGAGCCCTGACTGGTGTGGCTTAGTGGACTGAGTGCCATCCTGCGAACCAAAAGATTGCTGGTTCGATTCCCAGTCAGGGCACATGCCTGGGTTGCAGGCCAGGTCCCTAGTTGGGGGGGGCGCACAGGAGGCAACTGATTGATGTATCTCTTGCACATCAATGTTTCTCTCTCTCCCTCCTTCCCCTCTCTCTAAAAATAAATAAATAAAATCTTTAAAAAATTCCTATCAGAGATAACATAATTAATGGTCAGATACTGAAAGCTTCCCCTACGAAAGCAGAAGCCAGAGAATAACATCTGCCTTTTTCCTCAAAGTCTTATTAGCCAGTGCAGTTGGGGGCGGGGTCCGTAAAACAACTGGGAACAAATGAAACTGTCACCACCCACAGATGACGTGACTATGTGCGCTGTGAGCTGAAATTAGCAAGGCTTCCGGATATAACAACAATATACAAACACTGTTTGATTTCTACATACCAGTAATAATAAATTAAAAACTTAAATGACACTATTAACAATAAGATTAAAATAAATATGCCCAATACCTAAGAATAAGTGTTACAAAAAACATGCAGTTTTCCCTCAGAAGATTACAAAACGTTACTGGAATAGAGTGGAGAAGATGTGAACGGAAGGATATATTATATCCATGCTCTTGAAGACTCGATAATGCAAAGGTGTTACCACTCCTCAAACTTTTCAAAGCAGTAAGAACCCAAATCTCAAAAGGTGTGTCCGTGGCACTGGACAAGCCGACTCCAGAACTGACAGAAGCACACAGGGCGCAGACAGCCGAGACGCTGCGAGAGAAGGGACGACTCGGGAAGACTGCCTCCTCCGAGGTCAGGGCACTGCAAAGCTGCAGTGATTAAGAGTACGGTATTGGCATGAGGGTGGAATACAAAATCAATGGGATGAAACAAAGAACTACAGGACAGAGCACCTCCGTGTGCCCAACTCCCTTTGTGACACAGTGGCAATGTGGAACTATGTGGCCCCATGGACATGAGAACGGGACAACTGGCTATCTTTCTTGAAAAACCGGTCCTGGAACCCATCTCCCACATGCCACACCCAAAAACCAATTCCAGCCGACGGCAGATGTAAATGTGAACGGCGAAACAACGGTGCTTTCCCCACATAAAAGAAGAGCTGCGTGATCTTGCCTTCGCATACAAAGCATAAGCCAAAAAAAAGAAGGTAAAGTTGGACAGAGCTTCTGTTCACTAAAGTGCCATTCGGGGTGAATGTCCAAGTCCCACAGGAGGAGATGCCTGCAGCACACGGTGCTGGCAAGGCTAATAGCCAGAACACATAGAAAGTTCCTGCAAGTAAAAAATGCGCAGCCCCGGCCGGTGGCTCCGTTTGTTGGAAGGCCTTCCTGTACACCAAAGGGCTGTGGGTTTGATTGCCAGTCAGGGCACATACCTAGGTAGTGAGTTAGATCCCTGGTTGGGACATGTACCGGAGGCCACCGATCAATGTTTCTCTCTCAAATCAGTAACTATATTCTCAGGTGAGGATAAAAAGATGTGCAGAAGATTCAACAGTAATTGAAAACAGAGAAAACCAAAAATTAAAAGTACAGGAAAAGATCTCAACGTACTTAATCATCAGGAAAATACAAATCAACACCACCGTGAAATACCACCATATTCTCACCAGCTTAGCTAAAATTGATAACCCCGGCAACGACAGGGAGCCGGTGGGACTCGCGCCACGATCAGGTAAGCATAAACTGGCAGAATTTGGCATTATCTGATAAATATGAACACAAGCTCAGTCTCAGACCTGGCATTTCCCATCCCAAGTTCACGCCCTACGGAAGGGCGTGCCAAGTGCAAGGTGGCACACACTGGAAGGCTGCCAGCAGCAGCGTAGCTGCCGACAATGGGAATGACCCCATGTCCACTGGCAGTACATGGACACGCAGCTTCTGAAATGTTTACTTGCAACAGAAATGAATGAGTAACAGCTGTACACAATATCATGGGTGGGTCTTAAAACCATAAAGGAAGAGACTGTGCTTCCAAGTAGGAGAGAGGCCTGGCGGCAGATCAGCACTCCCACCTAAAATAACTTTAAAACTGGATAAAATGCAGAAACTACCTGGTGGAGGCAGCAAAGGCAACCAGGGGAGTTAAGGCTCCAAAGAGAAAACCTTTGGGGGGATAAGCTGACCTTCTGCTGCGGGCACCTGCAGGAGGCAGAGCATCTCCGAGCCCCATGCCTGCGGAGCTGCCGCAGGGGCACAGAGGGCACAGCAGAGTCTTCAGCAGAGACTGGGAGCCTCAACAGCACAGCCAGCTTCCTCCCAGAAAATCTGCTGGACCTCGGGACTGTGCGCAGCAGGAGCCCAAAAACCCATGTGGAACTCTCCCGAGAGCAATGTGGAGGCCTTATCTAGCCAGATGAGACAAAAGCCAGGATGGGGACTCTCCCACAGGAAAGGGACACGCAGAATACCAGGCACAGCCAGGTTCCTGGAGGCCAGAGGTGGACTGAGCTGGCCTTGACTGGACTGCAGTGACCAGCCACTACACCACCTGCCCAGAGGAGGGAAGGGGGAACTTTATTGTGGGAGGTGACAGCATCTGGAGACTCTGTAAATTTTTATACACAATATCCATCATTCAGTCAAGAAAGGTACTAGGCACCCCCAAAACTAAGTCCCCCAGACCCAAGCCAAGAGAAGGCACAGCAGGAGGAACAGGTCATGGCAGCCAACGCTGGGCCCAGTGACAGAGGCCTTCAGCTACTGTGGGCAATGTGTGCGTTCCAGGCAGTCGAGGAAAGGAAGAGGGAAATGCAGGCAATGACAAAGAGTTATTACAGAGAATCAGAACAGGAAGCAGAATAGAGAAACAACATTTTTAAACTATATCTAAAATTAAGAACTCAGCAGAAGTTTCACAGTAGGCTACAGGTTTAGAGAAATTTTAAAAAGGGGTATCTCCAAAGTGAAACACATACAAGAGAGAATGCAAAGTACAGAAAAACATTAAAGTATAGAAGAACATTAAAGGCTGTGGGACTCAGAGAGGTTCAGAGCCCCAGAAGGAGAGGAGGGAGAAAATGGGAAGGCACCAATATGTCCAGAGATTATGGATGCAATTTTCCTAAAACTTATGAAAGACACCATTTCATAGATTCAAGAAGCCCTGTGAACGCCAAGCAGGAAATTTCAGAGAATATCACACCTAAATATATCATACTAAGGCAGATGCAAGCCAAAGAAAGGAAAATTTTAAAAAGGCAGTCAAGGGGGGGAAAAAGACACATTAACAACAGTCTGGCTATTCAACCTATACAATAAATGAAACATGATGGCTAAAAACAAAAAAAAAACAATAGTTTGGCACGTTATTCACAGAAGACAGTATGCTGTCTTCAGAGTGCTGAAAGCAGAGAAATGACCACCATCAAAAACGAAAATAAAATACACCACTGTCAGACAAGCACAGAGGCTTCCTCCTCAGCAAACCCACAGTAAAATGAATATATACACAGGGAACCTGCAGTCCAAAATGAGAGGTAGGAGACGAGGGTGGCAAAAACGGGGGCCGCACGAGAAAGGAAAGAATAAAGAACATGACTGCTGGCTTGAGAGGACCGTGGAGCGCCCCGTGGGTAGAAGTGAAGGCAGGCCAAGTGCAAGAACAGGAGAATGCAAGGCTGAAGGCGGGTTCTTCAAAAAGCAGAGAGAGACAGAGTCGGGCAAGAGTAAAACTTGTGAAGAGAAAGGGACAGAGTGAGATCAGGTGGGAGACAACATGGCTGTGACCAAGTCTCCGCAGGCCCGGGGGTGACCCAAAGCAGACCGCTCAACAGGCGAGCCCGTGCCGAGCAGAAGCGCCAGGCCCGGCGCCACCTTGCTCAGTCACTGCCGGGGCTCACCCCACACACACTGCACAGCAGACCCGAGAGCTGACTTCACAGGCGGAGGCCATCAGCCAACCACACTCCTCGCAAGCAGGCGGTGAGTTCCTTTCTCAAAGAATTACAGACTAACCTTTCTCATGAACACATACACAGGATCCTTAAAAACACAGTGGCAAATCAAATCCAGGCGTTTATTAAAAAGATGTCATGGCCAAGTGGGATTTACTTGAGGAATTCAAGTACTGTTAACATGTGAAAATGAATGTGATTCATTAAATTAATGCAGGAGGGGAGAGACAGAGTATGATCATCTTGACAGAGCAGGAAAAGCACTCGATAAAATCAATGTCAATTCACAACAAAAAACTTCTAGCAAACTTGCAGGAACAGAACTTCCTTAATCTGACAAAGAATTTTTCCCGTAAAACAAACAAACGAAGTTAGCAAACGTCATTACTTCACGACCTAGGGTGGAGAGGGAGGTGCGAATGCCCCGTCCCGCGGTAGGGAAGGTTCCAGCTGGCGCTGCGCAGCAGGAGAAAGAAACGCAGCAGGAGAAAGAAACACGAGGGGTGAGGGCTGGAACGGCCACAGCGGCACTGCCACCGTCCGCAGCAGACTGACTTCCTGCGTGGGCGACCCAAAGACATATGGGCAAACGATTAATAAACAAGAAATAATTTATCAGTTACTTTAGCAAGATACAAAATCATCATTTTAAAAAATCAATTGCATTTACATATACAAACAACAAAGAAGTAGAACACATTTTCAATCACTCCATTACAATGAGATAAATAATGGAAGAGGCTCAAGACTTCTGTATTCAAAAGTACATTACTGAGAGAAATTAAAGGTTTTAAAAAGGGAGGAAATATTCTAGTGATGAATCAGTTCTCTTCAAACTCAACTACAGATTCAATGCAATGCAATCACTATCCCAGCAGGATTTTTTCTAGAAGCTGACAAGCTGATTCTAAAGTTTACTTGTGATGCAAAGGGTCAGGTGGGAGGATATCTTTGTGACCTTAGGCTTGTCAAGGTAAAGACTTCCTAAATGGAACAAAAAAGTACCACAAAAAGGGAAAAAACAGGTAAATTAGGCTACATTAGGTCGACTTCTCATTTCTCTAAAGCCACAATTAAAAATGTTAAAAGGCAATACAAAGAGTGGAAAATGGTATTTGCAAAACATGTATCTGAAAAGACTTGTCTCTGAAACACATAAAGAAGTAAGAAAACAATAGCAAGTGAATAGAAAAATGAGCCAAAAATTTGGACAGTTCATAAAAGAATACTCAAATAGTCAACAAGCATATGAAAGCATCACCAGTCATTAGGGAAATGCAATTAACGCCATAACCTGCACCACAACACACTTACGAGAAAGGCTAACACGCAACAAGGTCAAGTGCTGGAGGGGAGGTGGAGCACTGAACTGCACACACTGCTGGGGGGAGAGAAGACTGCCGCCACCAGTTGGAAAACCACCTGACAGAATGACCTAGAGCTAGATAACGCTACCTCTGCATTTACACCTGCACGCGCCCCTCCACATGTTCACCAGCAGGCCCACGGAGGACGTTCAGAACAGGACTACGCACAACAGCCCCAAAGCGGAAACAACCCAAGTGTCCATCTACCACAGTGTGCTTAAGTAAGCCTGGGCACATTCGCAGAAAATAACATCTATGAATGAGAATAAACCACCCCACTTCACACACATCGTGGATGAGTCTCACAGACAACGCTACCCCGAACACCTTCCGCGTCATCCCTTCTCCATAAAGCTCAAAGGCCGGCAAAGCCAGAGTTAGTAGTCAGCATGACAATCTGCCTCTGCGTGTGCAAGGACGTGCGTGCTGGAGGGGACACGAGGGCTCCGGGACCTGAAAATGCTTCTCAGCTGAGTATATCTACTCTGTGAAGATGCATCAGGCTGCATGCTATGATGTGCGTTACATAAAAACACAATAGGAAACCAAAAGGTTCCAAACCCCAAAAATATATACTGTGTGATTCCATTTATACAAAGTTCAAAGTCAGACAAAACTAAACTCCACTGTTCAGAAATGCATACAGAGATGTGAACACTGGAAACCACAGCCGTGGCCAGACATCCTCCACCAGGGGTGGCCCCCTCTGGTGGGAGGGAGAGGCAGTGGTCTGGGAGGGCCACCTGGAGTGAGGCGATACTCTATGTGTTCGACAGTTGTGTTTCCTTCTCAGGAATTTGTTCTCTCATGTTCGACAAGCACATGTGTGCACTGTGTGTATGACATGCGCAGTGTTCTACAGCTGGACCAGAGCCCGGCTGCCTTCTGTTGACACTTGCCGTAGGTGAGGGTGTAGATGGCCTTCCCAGTTGTGTCCAAGGCGGTCAGACAGGGGGCTTTGGGCTGCATGGTGCCCCAGCGCTGCAGGGCGGCCAGCAGTGACGGCGGCCAGGAAATCCCCACGGCCAGAGGCTCTCCCTTCAGCACTACCATCTGGCTTCCCTCAGGCTTCGGCTGATTTGGATCTGGCTGCTGAACTACAAGCAACATTGAAATTTTAAAATCAACATGTCATAGTATTATGCACATATTCTATTTTTAAGCATTTATATTTTATACTTTTGTTCTTTAAAAATACCAAATGTAGCCCTGGCTGGTGTGGCTCTGTGGATTGAACACCCGCCTGCGAATCAAAGGGTCACTGGTTCGATTCCCAGTCAGGGCACATGCCTGGGTTGTGGGCCAGGTCCCCGTTTGGGGGTACATGAGAGACAACCACACACTGATGTTTCTCTCCCTCTCTTTCTCCTTCCCCTCTCTCTAAAAATAAATAAATACTTTAAAAAAATACCAATTGTAAAAAAGTGACAATAATGTGTTTAGATTTCTTTATCATTATAATAGTCACAGACCAACTGACCAAAGGACAGATGGAGATTCATCACGGATAATGATAGTTCCTGGTGACCACAACCCCACAGGACAATCCCAGGGTGGGGGCGGAGACAGCCAGCTTTCACCGAGAATGGCCAACCCTGATGATACCTGAGGGCAGGCACCAGTTCCCGCTTATAAAGGATGAAAGTGAATAGAGTCACTACTTCACTTTGGGCATTCAAGAGAAAAATAAAGTCTACGATATTTTCAGTGGATATGTGACCAAGATTTGCCCAAGCTAAGAAAGACTGCCCTAGAAGGCACTCATGTGATTGAACTCTGAACCTGAAAGGCGTTATGTGATTATAAAGGGGAGACAATGCCTAAAAGTGGTGTCCAATCCTCAGTTATGAAGGGGACATGCAGAGCTGACCTCTGTGGGGTGGCAAAAACGCACAGAAGAGGTGTGAGGAGCTGAGGGTGGGCCGGCCATGTGCCCCCGTGGCTCTACACATTCACACTCTTATACCTTGCATTGGGCTTTATTTCTGTTCCTTATCTAGAAGTTTCTATTCTATAGAACTTCTATTTCTTGGTAATTTTTTAAAAATCTATATTCTTCCTTTTAAATACATGAAATCTGTTGGGAAAAAGTCCAATCATTGTTAACATAACAAGAACGGTCGCACAACATCAATGTAACCTGGCGGCCAAGGAGAGTGGACTGGAATGCACGTGAGTGAGCAATGACGACTTCACTGCACTCCTCAGTGGGGGAGGTAGACGCCATTGGGTGAGCATGTGTACTGTGTGGCTGACACATTCAAAATGACTGAGTGAGCAGAGTAACGAATCTGTATCAGATTCTGGTTAAGCTTGAACATTCCTCTGCAGAAACTATTTGGATGATTCAGAAGGCTGCAGCTATGGGCAACTGGTGACTGGCAGCTTCATCACGACAATGTGCCTGCTCATGCATCACATCTAGTGCAGAGTTTCTGGCGAAACACTGAATCACCCAGGTAACTCAGACCCCCTACAGCTCAGATTTGGGGCCCTGCCAACTTCTGGCTTTTCCCAAAACTGAAAAGATTTCAGACTATTGATGAGATTCAGGAAAATATGACGGGGCAGCTGATGGTGACTGGGAGAACTGTGTGAGGTCCCAAGGTGCCTACTTGGAAGGGGACTGAGGCATCATTGTCCTGTGGACAATGTTTCTTGTATCTTCTTCAACAGACGCCTCTATTTTTCTTATTACATGACTGGATACTTTCTGGACAGACCTTGTTGTATATCTCACTCATAAATAAGAGGTTAAATTTCTGAAAAAGGGCCAAAATTATGCTAAAGATGTAATACTTTAAAGCCATGGTAAGAGGAATATTTAAGACTTAAAGTTTAAATAAAAATTTAAATTGGCCCTGGACAGGCTGCTCAGTTGGCTGGAGTATCATCCTGATACATGACGGCTGCGGGTTTGATTCCTGGTCAGGGTACATACAAGAAAAAAAACAATGAATGCATCAATAGATAGAGCAACAAATCGATGTTTTTCTCTCTCTCCCTAAAATCAATGAATAAAAACCAAATTTTTATTAATGTAAGTAAAATGAAACCTTTGAAGTAGTCTTATAAAGTGCTAACCACTGGACCCTAGGCACAGAGAAATGTTAAGTATCTTAACTACAAGCAGTGAACTTTCCACCTGTTCACATAAGGTCAGCAGTCACATGTGATGCCGAATCCCCATCACACACAGTAACCACAGAGAGAACATCACTTTACTGTGGTACAGCGCAGCAACAACCCACGGGGGGTGTGCATCCACCCGCGTCCTTAGACGTGGACCCAAGTCTGAGCGTGCTCACCTTCCAACAGCTCCTCCACGTCATCCACGAAGAACTCCTTCAGCGGGGGGCGCTTCGGCCTCTTCAGGGTGTTCAGCAGTTGCTGGATTTTGGAGGACACTCTGCTGTTCACAGGGACACCTGTCGTGGGAAGAGGAGCGCTAAGGCTAGAACACGCCACATCCTCTGGAGAACAGGACATGGAAACGAGGTCCAGTGACCAACTACATGAATAAAAAGTGCTGGTCCCATCAGGCAGACATTTTGGAATTAACTCATTAAAAAATCTTACTGAATGCCTTTTAGGAACTAGAATTTGTTGTAAGCTAGTGGTTTTCAAAGTGTTCCAGGGACCCCTGAGGGTGCCTGAGACTCTTTCGGGAGGTTCACGAGGTCAAACTACAGCTGACCCTTGAACAACACAGGTTTGAACTGCACGATCTGCTCATACACAGACTTTTAAAAATAAACGCCTGCACTGTTTTCGGTCTGTGGTTGGGAGTCCGTGGATGTGGCAGGCTGATCTATGCCATTTCACACGGGGAATGTGAGTATTGTGCATTCTGGCCTCTGTGGAAAGGTCCTGCAACCAATCCTCTGGAGGCACCGAGGGACAACTAAGGTTTCAGGGAGTCAGTTACACACTGATTTTCGACTGTGCAGCACCTGCCCTGTTCATGGGCCACCTGCCCTTCCCCAGGGAGTAAGATACCATTTCCCTTTCCCCTTCCTGTCACAAGAGCACAGTGGAGTCTCCCAGAGGGCACGCACCATGTCAGAGCAGGACAGACTGAATGGGGGCAAGACACAGAACCAGATGACACCATTATGTCACCACAAGACCAGTGGCAACAACAGAAAACAAGCCCGTTCCCCCTAAATTTTCATTTTACTGTACAAATTTTTTCATAAATACGAGTTATTCATGTTAACCTATAATTAATTTATTATTGTTAAATAAGTATTTTTTTAATCTTTAGTTTTAATTTCTAATTATGGTAAATAAGGTAAATATCAAGAGCTACAACCCACATAAACTAAAAGCTCTTTGGTATTCTCAATAATTAAGAAATGCTGTTCTCAGAGCAAAAACATAAGTGAAGAGTCTGCCCTTAAACAGCCCACCACCCGCTGGATAAAAACACGTGGCCCTGCAAACAAACAAGAACACCTGACACGGCAGTGAGCGCTCCAAGGAGACCCGGCGTGCAGGGCCCGGGCCTCGGCACCCCCGCCCCCCGACCACAAGTCCAGCCGCTGACACCACAGTGTCTGTCTGCAGCACGTTCCCCCGTCCAACGCCGGAGCAGACCAGAACCCAGAAATGTATTTACCTGTCATGTCCCTTCATCTCCTCTAATCTGGAACATTTCTTTGTCCTTTATAACACTGGCATTTTGAAAGAGCGTAGTTCTTTCTTTTTCTTAAGTAGAATATACCTCAATTTGAGTTTTATGAGGTTTTTCATGATTCGATTCAAGTACTGCATTCCTGGCTGAAATGCTACGTGACGTCACACCCAGATACCTGGGACACCCACCTACCCTCGTGGAGAGGCTGACTTCGTCCCCCAAAGTGCTGCCTGGCTTCTCCACTGCATCACTACTGTTGTGTCGTGTGCAAGTAACAAGCCATTGTGAGGAGACACTTCAAGAACACACGGATATCCTGACCCGCAATGAACTTTCTCCCTGCATCTGACAGTCATACATCACTCCTGCCAGAGTGATTTTTACGGCACTGGTGGCAAAGTTATTTTCCAACTTTAGCACTCAGTTTACACTGAGCAGTCAACACCTGGCATCCTGTCTATCTGTCATCTATCTATCATCTACGTCTATCATCTGTCTGTCCATCATCCGTCTGTCTGTCATCTATCATCTATCTATCTGCCTCTCTACAGTATCATCAGAGGAATAACGGATGGCTATTTTCTCAATTGTTATAGATCATCATAGTTGTATCTGAGGCACAAATTGTCCCAGAGTTAGCCGGCGGCACCCTCGACAAGTTGGCTTGTGACACGCCCCTCCGCTTTTTAAGCACTTCCTTACATTCCATCATGAGGTGTTTCAGTTGCTCTTACCCCTGCCCTGCCCTGAAACCACACATAATCCCAAGCAGCCCTGCTGTCCTCAGTGGGAAGGGAGTCAAAAGGGATCCGGTCACCAGGTGTGCTCAGTGTCCATGCTTCTTTCAGCAGGCAGAGCTAAAAAGTACACCACATACACACATTCATGTGTTCACAGACACACATGCACACCTACAAGGACAATGCACAAGTGCACACAGACAAGTGTAAACTGACACAGACTCGTATCTTAGAAATCGTGATTCCACACCAGCACCTCCAATCCCAATCTCCCTCACAAGGTTCTCTCTTGCCTTTTATAGCTTATAGTTGGATGTCCCTCTTCCACAGTGAGAACCTTGCCCCAACAGCATCAACGCCTTTGCTCAATACTATCAAGTGTGTAAGATAATTTTCAAATTGCTTCATGCACCGCACTACAAAAACAACCTACTAATAAGAGGTCAAGGTTTATTTGCTGGACTTCCAACCCAACCTTGTCCAAGGCGGAGGGTGTGCCGTCCAATACTGTGTTCATAACTCACCTGTATTTGCTCTCTCCCCATCACCCCCTTGAGTGTGGCTACGGTATTTCTTGGAAATACAGTCGTGTTTATTTCTGCTCAATTTCAGTTTTAGGATTCTCCCACCTCTTCCCATACTTTATGTATTGAATATGTAGAACATTAACAAACCTCTAAATATCAAAATTACAGTCACACATCACTGAACAACGAGGATCCGTTCTGAGAAATGCATAGTCGGGTGATTTCGCTGTGCAAATGTAACAGTGCACTACACACACCTACATGGTGCAGCCCACTGCACACCTAAGCTGTATGTAACAAGCTATAAGAGAAAAACCATATACGAGCTTGACAGGTCAAAAAAAATCATTTAACAAAAATCATGATCAAAATTTTCAGGAAATTAGGAAAAAAGAGAGCTTCCTCAACCTGGTCATAAGCATCTATAAAAAACCCACACCTAACATCACAATTAAACATGAAACAGTGAATACTTTCCCCTAACAATTAGTAATAAGACAAGTTATGTCCCCTCTCAACATTTCTAACTGAAAAACCGGAAGTCCCAGACACTGTGGTAAAGCCAGAAATATTACCATCCCTACAGGCAAACAATTTGGAAAGAAAAGTAAAACTGTGTTCACAGATAATACAACCATGCATGTATGTAGAAAATCTTAAGGAATCTATCAAAAAACCTACTAGAACTAATATAAAGTCCATATAAAAGAAATCAACTGTATTTCTATAGACTAGCAACAAACAATTAGAAAAAATATTTAAATGTCATTTACATTAGCATAAAAAATGTAACATATTTTGGGATAACTTTAACAAAATATGTGCAATACCTGTGCACTGAAAGCTATAAAACAGTGTTAAAATTTTTTTATAAAAGTTAAATAAAAAACATACAGTATTCATCAACTGAAGTATACAATAGTTAAGATGCCAATTCTTTCCAAATTGATCTAGAGAGTCGGTGAAATACCAATCCAAATCTGACAGGAATTTTGGTATAAAGTAACAAGCTTATTTGAAAATGTTACAATGCAGAAGAACTAGAATAGTCAAAGCAAAATTTAAATCAAAAGCAGAGTTGAAGACAAGCTACAGGATTTCAAGATTTATTACAAAACCACAGTAATCATGACAGTGTGCTACTGGTATAAGGATGAATATGGCAACTGACCAGCACAGAGAGCCCAGGAAAGACTCCTCTCGTATACGAGCTACTGATTCCCATTCAAGATGCCAGAGAAGACTGGTGGAGACAGAACGGTCTTTAAAATAAATGATGCTGTAACAACTGGATATCCGTATACAAAAAAATGAAGTTTGATGCATTTCTTGTGCTTATGCTAAAATTAACTCAAATGAATCATATACCTAAATGTAAAACCTAAAACTATAAAATTCTAGTGGAAAATACAGAAAACCTTTATGACCCTGAGTTAGGAAAATGTACCTTAGATAGGACACAAAAGTAGGATTCATAAAAGAAAAATTTGGTAAACTGGACATCATCAAAAACTTAAATTCTACTCTTTGAAAGGCACAGTTAAGACAATGAAAACACAAGCTATGGGCTGGGGAAAAATATAAATTATAAGTCTGATCTAAAAAAAAACTTGTATCCAGAATACACAAAGAACTCTCCAATCTTAATAAGACAACCTTCAGCACATTAAAAAATTAGCAAAAGGTGTGAACAGACTCTTCTGAAAAGATATACAGACAGCAAGTAAGCACGTGAGAAGATGCTCAACACCACCAACGACCAGGGAGATGCAAATCCAAACTATGAGACACCTTTACACACCTATTAGGATGGTTAAAATTTAAAAACCAGCGATGCCAACTGTTGGCAAGGGTGTGGAGGAACGAAGTCACACCACTAACGGTGGGAAGGGGGAATGGTCCCGACACTAGGAAAATGAGCCTGGCGATTTCCTAAGGAGTTAAACACAGACCCACCATTCCACTCCTGGGTACTGGCCCAAAAGGAATGGAAGCACACAACCACACAAAGACATGAACCAGTAGCTCTATTTGGAATGGCGAAAAACTATACATCGATGGGTAAACAGATAAACTTGCGCACCCATACAATGAAATCTACTCCCCAATAAAAGGAATAAACTAATGATACATGCAAGAACATGAATCTCAAAAAAAGTATGTAGAGTGGCAGAACCCAGACAACAAAAAGTACAGTATGATTCTTTTTATACAAAATTCTAGAAAATGCAAACTAACTACAGTGTCAGAAATAAATCAATGGTTGCCTGAAGAGGAGCCATAAAAGGCAGCAGGATGTCTGATAAAGGGGCACAAAAAAATTTTATGAAGAACAGATGTGTTCAAGGTCTTGATTGTATGGATGGTTTCATGGGTATACACACATCTTAAAATATAAAACTGTGCATTTTAAATATATGCAGTTGATTACATTCAATCATAGCTCAACTAAGTTTTTAAATTTGTTTAAATATAAAGAGTAATAAGTCAGATAAAAATGTATCTAATCAACCGAAAGGCTGCTTAATGTTAAGTCAGTATTTTCCTTCTGCATTTGGACAAAGAACTAAAAGACTTCGATAAAATATGACCTACTGCTTAGAAGAATCAAAATACATGTTCAAAGCTTAGATCTGAGATCCTCTGGAGTTTTCTGCCATTCAAACCTGGCACATCAGAAAGAAAACATCACGTGACTTGGAGAGCTGTTTCAAAAGGAAACAGTACCAAGCAGGACACTGAAGTGGCACTGACAACACTGGGCTTGCACACCAGGAACGTGCGAGCTGCTGCACCATTCCCAGGCTGCCGAGGACAGCGTGCACGCACGAGGCTGCTGTGCGACAGGCGGGACCTGCTGTGCGCGCCACACTATGTCCAAGTAAAAACTTTCCATGCTCCTCATTTCCTACACTATTGCAGATCCAAACTCCTTTTGTATCCAATTGAAATGTGGAGGTTTTTTCCACCCTACTCTCCTTGGTCCACTGGACCAATTCCCCAGGTATTTCTGATCTTCTGTGCACATGGTGCTTTCTGTGATAACATGCACTGCACACAATGGTCTCAGGGTATATGCTCTGCAGGGTCATCACTGCTGACTGGCTCAGGTTTGCTATAGCGGGTACACTAAGGGATGCTCAGTACCTGTGGAGCACCTGTGCTCAGCCGCGGCAAAAGGAGAAAGGAAGACATGCTCACCACCCGCTGTGTCCAGGAGGCGCCCACCGCACCCCCGAGGGACGCCTCTCACAGAGGCTGGCTGTGGACGCTCACAGTGCAAATACTCCACAAGGCCAGTGGTGACATCAGGAGGGGCAGAGTGCAGATCTGCTTTTGAAAAACAAACCCAAAACAAAAGTGTTGTTAATTCAAAAGATCATCACGTTGCTGTTTAAACCCCATTCGAGTAAAGCTTCTACAGCCGAGCTCTCTAAGCAAGGAGCATGGCATTTTGATAATGCTGTTTTTCTGATCGACCAAGGCACCCACGGACCCAGTGAACTCAGCTCCCAAACACGGCACGCAGACCTGTGTGCGGGAGGGCTGTCCAGTTCCCAAAGGGGTCCAGACGAGGCCCACCAACCGCAGCACACACACAGGCACAAGCAGACTCATCTTCCAACGAGATTTTACTCAGAAATCTCCTTCAATGAAGCCAAACACATTTTAAATCAATTATTATTGGACCATTTTTTTTGTTATATTATGAAAAAAACAGACTATCGCCCATTCTCCTAAAGAGTATGATGGATGTCCCAAAGACACAGACCTTTGCAGTCTTCAAAGAATAAACTTACAAAGATGAAAACTACCCTCATGAACAGTTCAACACAACTCACTGCTAAGAGACGACAACCAAGTTCTTAGAACAGACTGTATTCATTTAAAGACACACTAGTTAGATACAAAAAATGTTTAGACACTCCCCCTTCCACGGTCTGAAATGCACATCTTTGTGCTGATTTTCATCATATGGCACATTGATCTGTTCGGAATGCTGGCTAACTGTAAACTGCTACCACATCAGCGTTACAGTCGAGTCTTCCACCAGGAAGAACACCATGTCTGTACAACTACCGGAAATTCTGCCCTCTCACGACACCAGGGCGGATACTGGTCCACCTGTGAGATCGACATTAGCTTATGTCAGTGGCAACCTGTGATCCGTTTCATCTTCTAATGAATGCTCCTGCCCTCACAGATGGCACACTCATATTTTACACTCTGATCGTTTAGCTATCAATTCACAACCTAGGCAGAAAATTTTAAAATACACAGAAAGATGAAATTATATGGAATCAAAACACAAACGTACTATCTACACAGCAGAAAATACCATTTGGAAAAATATAAGTTTAATTACAGAGTTTTCATAACCCTGGAAAAAGCTGGATGTTGATGAAATTAGCATTTTAAAGTATGCCCATCAAAAAGTTCTTTCAGTTTAAAAAGAAACCTCCTGATCTTTCCAAATTCAGCAAAAAGGATAAATGATTTTAACAGTATTCATGAAAAAGGTATAAATGTAATCATAACTAAAAGTAGTTTTTAAAAGAGTTGAATAAAATAAACTACATTCAAAATAAAAATTAATTACTGTAACTAAAAGTACTACTTTTAAATATACATATTTACATTGGTGTGCAAATGTTTATGTATTTGATTTCCTTAATCCAAAACTGAAAATGACATATTTTTAAGACGACCTTTACCTAATAATGTGTTCTACCTCAAAATTTTTACCTAAATATTCTTGCTCTTTCTGACTTCTTTCCTTAACCCAAACTGAGGAACTCTCTACTGTTAAAAACTAAAACAAAGGATGAATTTTATAACAGAGAGAAATTGACGTATTCTCACATTCAGAAATTCAAGCCTGTATTTAGCAAACATTTAGTACATGAAGGCCACAACCCACAGTAGCCCTCGGCAGGGTGTTAAACGGAGCCCGGGTTAAATTTCAGACGTTACTGGAATTAACCACAGTGTGTATGTGCGGTCAGGTGAGTGGGGTGGGAGACAGATAGGCTCAGCGACACCAGTGGAAGCCGAGAGTCCTCATCAAAAGGCGATGTGCCCAACCCGTGAATCTTTCCAGCCAGGGCCTTTCAGAGAATGAAAACACCCGCCTCAAACACACTTCCAGTTAAGTGCTTTGTTAAAAGACCCACAACCACTGGAAGTTGAAGGCTATCTGGTTAAGCATTCTGACCTGTGGGCAGTTTTTAATACATCAGCAGAAAAACTGGTTTTCAAGCTATCCACTGTCGACCTCCTTGAGGAAAGGGGACATTAACCACCGGCCATTCACAGGACACGCAGAAAAGCTACCAAAACTATCTGGGTGGGCTCCTTTCCAGGGGGCCTCTTCTTGTGAAACACGCTGTCCTGGGCAGCCCCGACAGCGAGCTGCCCCCGCCGCCCGTGGTCTCCGGGTGCGGGGAGCAGAGCACAGCGCTGTGAGTCCTCACCTACGACCCTCATCGCAGTGAGGACGCATGCCCAGCAGAAACACGCTTTGCGCACTGAGGCGATCAATGTGAAGTGAAGAACCTCGGTGCTGTGTCCACAGCGGGTGGTGGGACTAAAGTCGTCGGCCACTGCAAACATCCAGAGCGCTCCCAGTCCAGCCCAATGACCAGGATCTTACACGACGCAGCTCAGCACCCGAGCCCAGAGCCTGCCTGCTGTGCCCACTGAAAACGCCAGCCACGCACCACTTCAGTGTTGGCAGAACAGCAACTAACAGCAAAGAAATGAACAGGAATCAAGAAAACTGTCGGGCTGGCTTCAGTGCTAAGCCACGTGTGCAATCTCAGGTCAGCCACAATCAACCTCTCTGTCCTCCCTCCACGTCTAGAAAACAGAGCAATCACAATCACACTCTTTAAGGTGATTGTGCAAGAATGCATGTGGCTGTTGTGTGCTAGCTACACACAGCTAACGACGCTACTGTTTATGTTTTAAAAATGTGATTTCAAATAATGAAAGGTTCGCATTTTTTCCTAACAGTAATGTAATTTAAAGATCGGATGACTTGGAAGAGTTCTATGCATCTTCATGACTTAGCTTTGACTGTCATCCTTATCCAGGTTGAGGAGCTGTTTAACCTGGGCCTCCCAAGCAAATAGATGGACCCACAGCTGCGCACATGAGCCAAGGCGGTCGCAGGCCGAGGGTGACCACCAGGAGCAACCATGGCCACATCGATCTGCACTCTGCACCTGCCACCTGTGCCAGCCCACCCTCCAGAGCAGGAGGGAGCCCACGTGGAGAGACACCACGTACTTCTCTCTGCCCATAGGGAAGGCCCACATGCCACAGCACCTGGGATCATCCAACCACAGAAGTAACAAGGACTACTTTCGTTACCAAAAAGCATTTTCCAGATGAAAAAGAGAAGACAGGTGTCGATGGGCGCAGAGGCACCCTTGTCCTACAGAGGCCACGGAAACTGTTACTGACCTATGTGGGCGTGGGCCGCGGGGCCCGTGAGCGCGGCGGCAGGTCTCCCTCCCGGGTGAGATGAGGTGGAAGATGCGGAGGATGAGGTGGACGAGCCCTGAATGACCCGGTCGAGCCAGGGCTCGACGCTGGTATGGCTCTGGAGCGGAGTGGAGGTGAGTCGCCCGGGTCGCCGTAAAGAGCCCTCATCTTCTGAGGCAGACGACGTGTCTGTGGTTAAAATAACGACGACAGGCGTGATGTAGGGATGGGTCACTGAGGAAGGCGAATCCCACACTGGCACCCGGGCCTCCCAGCCCGCACCGCACTGCTCTGTACACCGGCACAGCAGCACCCACCCGTGGCCGAGGAGTCACGGCAAAGGTCACACTCTATCTAGAAGGGCCTGCATCAACCCACTGTAAGCTCCAAAGGACGCTTGTCAGGAAAACAGGCTTTGTGACCCCAGCTTCCCCCAGGGGTCTTGGTCTCGGGACATTGCAGGCTGGGAGTGAAGACAGGCCCCCGATGTGGCTTCAGAACATTGCTTGGTGGGGTCCCAAATGTCAAAGGAGACTCCAAGCGGGGAACACCCTGTGAACGTCCAGCGCTGCGACGGAACATTCACTCCGACCCCTACGCCACCTTCACGTGGCTGAAAACCCTGCAGGGAAGGCGCAGCTCGCCTCCCGAGACAGCATGCGGGCAGCAGGGGCTGCAGCCTCTGTGCCTCCCTCACCCCATTCACCTGCCTCTTCCTCGGGGAAGCAGGAATGAACTCTGGAAAGAATTCCTTCCCCAAGAAAACTGCTTCAGTCAATAAAATTAACCGTGATTAAGGTTCTATCAAGTCTGTCAATGACTTCGCATTTTATTACAGGTTTCACAGTTATTTTAAGTACTTAAAAATTAGGTAGAAAGAATAATTTGAAGACCATTTTTTAGATTTTTTCCAACACTATAAACTTTCTTCTTTTTTAGCAAGGAAGCACTACCAGAGCCCTAAATTATCTTGTGAATCTGGTGTTGGGCTTTCAGTCACCAGTTTCATGACTGACGTGACAAGACATGTAAGGCAACAGAAGTGCATGGACATAAAGTCATGAAACCAACAGATGGGATAATTTACTAGGAAGCTTACAACACACCACTGACAAAGGGAAATCCCATTTAGGGGTTTCATTTCTAATCACAATAACAACAAACAACAACAAAGTGCAAACTTAAAGCCCTCTAGACAGCCTTCTACTCTCTCAGTTAAGCCCTGGGAATAACACAGCAAGTAAGTGAATGACTTAACAGTTCTTAATTCAGGGAACCCTTGCATACCACTAAATTCTCATTTTAGGTTCTTTTCTTTTGTAAAACATTTAGATAGCATCTTAGTAAGAAAAACTAAAATTTACACAAAAAGCCTGTAAAAAGCAATTACCTGTTTGGGTAAGAAGCATACTGTATACATCACAAATTTTCAGGTAAGGACTACTGCACGTATACAAATGTTTTTAACCTCCACTTTCCAATTCTTCACTACAAGTCAGAAGGATATTCCAACTCAGTGGGAAAGAAAGTCCCGACACCAAGCGTGTGAAACACCCCTGGGGCATTCCTGACCCAGTTTCACCAGTACCTGGGGGGGTGCAGGTCTCCACGGACGAATGCACAAGAACAGACCGTCTTTTCGAAGGCAGAGGGACCTTCCTCTCTTTGTATTTGGCCAAAGCTGCTTGCACGGCTTCAGTGTGAACATCTATGTAGAAAGAGCAATAAAAGGTTTTCAAAATATTGTTTATGAAGTACCAAAATTAAGGTTCATGGCTTTCATTGAGCGTAAAAGTAACACAAGCTCACCCTGTGCCTACTCATGTGTCCCACATTTTGGTCCTAAGATTTCTTTAAATATTTCTTTGTTTGTAGATTTGACTTTGGAACCATGAATATTTTCACAGTCATAAACAAAAACTAAATTTTTAAAAATCCCCCAAATTGAAAATAAGATAAAACTAATAAACTTAAATGTGTCTCCAACTGTCGTCATAAACTACTCCAAATGACTTGAACCTGCTCCTCTAGCTAAACCTTCTAGGGACAAAAAAAATGCATGAGACCACTTCTGTACATTTAAAGTTTTTCTCCAACAAGATGTTTTTAAAACATTTAAAAACCTTACAGGGAAATGGCAGATAAAGTGCTAATCAAGAAAAATGAAAAATTCACACCTACATGTACTGAAATAAAAATTTACAAACATCAAAGGCAACAAGACAATTCTAAAAGCTTCCAGAGAGAGTAAACCATCCTGAAGGATCAAGAAATAGAGGGACAGGACTCAAAGGAACCACCCAGCTGCAAGAAGGAAACATAGTATCAAAGAAAAAGTTTTGAACCTACAATTTTATATCCCGCCAAATTACCATTTAAACACAAGGGTCTGATAACAATGTACCCAGACACAGAAGTGAAATACTTGTGGAAGAAGCTGCGTAAAGGAGAGACAAGTCCAGGAGCCCTACAACAGAGACAACAGTGACTGGAAGCACACACTTGGATCTTTTTTCCTGCCTTAGCTGTCACCCTGCTCTCTATGTGTGCATCTGCCTCCGTTCTGCTTGTTAGTTCAGGTTGTTCACGAGGTTCCACATATGACTGACATCATACGGCATTTGTCTTTCTCTGACTGGCTTATTTCACTTAGCACAATGTTCTCCAGGTCCATCCATGCTGTCACAAAGGATAAAATTTTCTTCTTTTTTACAGCCAAGTAGTATTCCATTCTGTAAATGTCCCAGCTGTTTTATCTACTCATCTACTGATGGACACTTGGGCTGCTTCCATAACTTGGCAATTGTAAGTAATGCTGCAATGAACATAGGGGTGCTTACGTTCTTTTAAATTAGTGGTTTGGGTTCCTTCAAATATACTCCCAGGAGTGGGATCACTGGGGCAAAAGGCAGACTTATTTTTTAATTTTTTGAGGTATCTCCATATTGACTTCACCAATCTGCATTCCCACCAACAATGCAAAGGGGTTCCCCTTTTTCCACATCCTCGCCAGCACTTATTATATATTGATTTATTGATTATAGCCATTCTAACAGGTGTGACATGATATCTCATTGTAGTTTTAATTCACATTTCTTTGATGATTAGTGACACCAAGTATCTTTTCAAATGTCTATTGGCCAAATGTTTGTCCTCTTTGGAGAGTGTTTATTCAGGTCCTTTGTCCATTTTCTTAATTGGGTTGTTTGTTTTTTTGGTGTTGAATTCTGTAAAAACTTCTTTAAGTTTTTGTATAAAACTTCTTTATAAATTTTGGATACTAACCCCTTATCAGATGTAGTGGCGAATATGTTCTCCCATTCTGTGGGCTTTTTATTTTGTTTTTGATTTCCTTTGCTGTGCAAAACCTTTTTAGTTTGATGTAGTCCCATTTGTTTCTTCTTTTTCCCCCTTGCCTAGGGAAATATATCCAATAAAATATTGCTACAAGGAATGCCCAAGATTTTGCTGCCTATGTTTTCCTCTACCATTTTTATGGTTTCGGGTCTAACATTTAAGGCTTTAATACATTTTGAATTTATTCTTGGGAGTAAAAAGGTAGTCTAATTTCACTTTTCTGCACATCTGTCCAATTTCCCCAAGACCATTAATTGAACAAGCTATCTTTAGCCCATTATATGTGCTTGCTTTCTGTCAGATATTAATTGACTATAAAGGTGTGGCTTTATTTCTGGGCTCTCCATTCTGTTCCATTGACGTATACGACTATTCTTCTGCTGCTACCAGACCGTTTTGATTACAGTGGACTTGTAGTATAGTTTGATATTAGGCAGCACGATTCCTCCAACCTCCGAGGTTCTTCTTCCTCAGGATCGCTGTTGCTATGTGGGGCCTTTCGTGGTTCCATATACATTTTTGAAATATTTGTTCTACGTCTGTGAAATGTATCATTAGAATCTTGATAGGAATTGTACTGAATCTATAGATTGCTTTGGGTGGTTGGAAATTTTAGTGATGTTAATTCTTCCTATCCATGAACATGGTATCTGCTTCCACTTTTTTGTATCTTCTTCAATTTCTTTCCTCAGTGCCTTATAATTTTCCAAGTACAGGTCTTTTACATTCTTGGTTAGAGTTATTCCTAGGTATTTTATTCTTTTTGAAGCAACTGTGAATTGGAGTGGTGTCTTAATTTCCCTGTTAGTTCATTATTGGCACGTAAAAATGCAACTGATTTCTGGATATTAATTTTGTATCCTGCTACTTTGCTGAATTCATTTATCAATTCTAGCATTTTCTTAGTGGAATCTTTGGGGTTCTCTATGTACAGTATCATGTTATCTGCAAAAAGAGACAGTTTTACTTCTTCCTTTCCAATTTGGATATCTTTTATTTCTTCTTGTCTGATTGTTGTGGCTAGGACTTCCAGTACTATGTTAAATAAAAGAGGTGAAAGCAGACATCCATGTGTTGATCCTGCTCTTAAGGGGAATGCTTGTAGTTTTTACCGATTGAGTATGAGGCTGGCAGTATGATGCATATATGGCCTTTATTATGTTTAGGTGTGTTCCCTCCGTTCCTACTTTTCTGAGTTTTTTTTTTATCATAAACAGATGTTAGATTTTTATCAAATGCTTTTTCTGCATCTACTGATATGAACATGTGATTTTTATTCTTCATTTTGTTTACATGGTAAATCACATTTATTGATTTGAGAATGTTGCACCAACCTTGCATTCCAGGAATAAATCCCATTTGACTATGGCGTATGATCTTTTTGATGCACTGCTGTATTTGGTTTGCTAATATTTTGTTGAGGATTTTAGTGTCTATGTTCATCAGGGATATTGGCCTATAATTTTCTTTTTTTAAAGTGTCTTTATTGGGTTTTGAAATTAGGATAATGCTGGCTTCGTAAAATGAGTTTGAGAGCCTTCCCTACCCTTGAACTTTCTGAAATAGTTTGAGAAGGAGAAGTGTTAGTTCTTCCAGTAATGTTTGGTAAAATTCACCTGTGAATCCATCCAGTGCAGGGCTTTTGTTTGTTCGTTTTTTGATTGCTGCTTCAATTTCACTAAGTGCAGTCTGTCTATTCAGACTCTCTGATTCTTCCTAATTTAGTTTTGGAAGATTGTACGTTTCTAGGAATTTATCTATTTTGTCCAGGTCATCCAGTTGTTCTTAATACATTCTTACAATCCTTTGTATTTCTTTGGTGTGGGTTGTTATTTCTCCTCTTTCATTTCTGATTTCATTTATTTGGGTCCTCTCTCTTTTTTTCTTAATGAGTCTGGTTAAAGGTTTGTCAATCTTATTTATCTTTTCAAACAACCAGGTCTTGGATTCCTTGATCTTTTATATCATTTTTTAAGACTATTTTGTTTATTTCTGCTCTGATCTTTTCTGTTTCCTTCATTCTACTCACTTTGGGCTTTGTTTGTTGTTCTTTTCAAGTTCCATTAAGTGTAAAGTTAGATTGTTTATTTGAACTTTTTCTTGTTTTTTTGGATAAGCCTGCAATGCTATGAATTTCCCTCTTGGGATTGCTTTTCCTGTGTCCCACAGATTTTGGATTGCTGTGTTCTCATTTTCATTTGTTTAAAGGTAGCTTTGATTTCGTCCTTGATCTCATTGTTGACCCCATTCACTGTTTAATAACATGTTGCTCAGTTCCCATGTCTTTGTGTGTTTTTCAGGGCTGCCACCAAGAAACCTACTTGTGGTTGAAAGATATACACAGACTAAAAGTAAAGGACTAGAAAAAGATATTTCATGTAAATGGAAAGGAAAAAAAATCTGGGGTAGCAATACTTATATCCAACAAAACAGACTTTAAAACCAAGGCTATAGTAAGAGACAAGGAATAGCACTACATAATGATAAAGGAAACAATCCAAAAAGAGGACATATTCTGGTAAACATTTATACACCCAACACAGGAGCACCTAAATATGTGAAGCAAATCTTAATGGACATAAAGAGAGAGATCAACAGAAATACAGACATAGTTGGGGACTTTAACACCCCACTGACTTCGATGGCTAGATCTTCCAGGCAGAAAATCAACAAGGAGACAGCAGCCTTGAATGACACACTAGGTCAAATGGATTTAATCGATGTCTTCAGGGCATTTCAACCCAAAGCAGCAGAATATGCATACTTTTCAAGTGCACGAGGAATGTTCTCTAGAATAGACTACATATTAGGACACAACACAAGTCTCGGTAAATTTAAGAAGACTGAAATCACATCAAGCATCTTCTCTGACCACAATGCTATGCAACTAGAAATCAGTTACAAGACGAACACTGAAAACACACAAAGACATGGAGGCTAAATAGCACGTTATTAAACAATGAATGGGTAAACAATGAGATCAAAGAAGAAATCAAAAGATACCCAGAAACACTTTAATCTTGTTTAGTGTCTGAGAAACAAACAGAAACAGATAAACCAACAACCAAAGAAGTTCAACGAAGCACAAGAAACATAAAGAAAACTACACTGAGGCAGATCATAATCAAACCACTCAAAACCAGCAATAAAGAAAAAGATCTTAGAAGTGCCAGAGGAAGAAAGACACATGACATACATGGCAACAACAAAAAGGAACAAACTTGGAGGACTAACACTCCTGATTTCAACAACTACTATTAAGCTACAATCATTGAGAGCAGGGTTTTCCATACATATGGATGAATACATCCATAGAACATGAATACAGACACATGTGCATGTATGACTGCCTTTAGACAAAGAAGCAGACAGTGTATGCTCCGCAAACTAGATATCCACAAGCAAAAAGTTAGCTTTGATCCATATGTTGAACTCATATGAAAATTAACTAAAATAAGAATCATAGGCCTAAAGGTAAAACCTTAAAACTATAAAACTTCTAGAAGAAAACACAAGTGAAATCTTTATGACCCTGGGCTAGACAAAGATCCTAAGATACAAGAACAAAGGCACCATTGACTTAAAAGAGTTGATAAGTTGGACTTCATTAAAATTAAAAATCTGTGCTCTTCAAAAGACACTTTAAGAGAATGAAGACAAGACAAAGGCTAGGAGAAAATATTAGCAAACCATATTTACAATAAAGGTCTTATATTCAGGAAAAAAAAGATTTAGAACTAAAATAAAGTCCGCAAGGGCAGAAAACCATTTCCTAATATCAGTTACGTGAACGTGGATGGTGAGGAGGGTGGGGGCCAGGAAACAAGGAAGACAGGAAGAGGAATGAGACCCTTTCTGTGACCCCATTTACAGACTGTGTACATGTGTCTGTGTGCATCTGCCTCCAGGGCTGAAGAAGATGCTGTTCAGCAAAATGCTAAGGGTGGTTGTCTTGGAATTCAGAGACTTTGGGTGATTTTTACTATTGTCCTTAAACTTGGTTTAATACTTCATACTACATGTATTAATTATATTACAGAAAAAAATAATCACCAGTGTGATGAAGTTTTTTTAAATGTGTATTAAATTGGTAAGAAATTAACTGATCAAAAATTTCTCAAATCTCTTCATCACACTCCACTGTTGACATAACATTTAAAATCTTAATGTTCTTTCTAGATATTCATGGATATGCATGGATATTGTAAATAATGCCGCCATAAACACAAGGGTGCATATATTCTGCTGAATAGTATTTTGAGTTTCTTCAGATATATACCCAGAAGTGGAATCACTGGGTCATAAGGTAAACTTCATTTTCAGTTTTTTAAGGAACTTCCATACTGTTTTCCATAACGGCTCCACCAGTCTGCATTCCCACCAACAATGCGAAACGGTTCCCTTTTCTCTACATCCTCACCAGCACTTGTTTGTGGATTTACTGATGATGGCCATTTTGACAGATGTGAATGGATATCTCATTGTGGTTTTAATTTGCACTTCTCTGATGATCAGTGCTGTTGAGCATTTTTTCGTATGTCTATTGACCGTCTGTATGCTCTCTTCAAAGAAGGTTCTATTCAGGTCCCCTGCGCATTTTTTTTTCAACCTCACTTGAGGACATGCTTATTGATTTTAGAGAAAAGGGAAGGGAGAGAAACACCGAAGTGAGAAACACCGATAAGTTGCCTCTTGCAACACGCCCCAACTGGAACCAAACCCGCAACCCAGGCACATGCCCTGACCAGGAATAGAACCTACAACCTTTCCATTCACAGGACGACACTCCAACCAGTTGAGCCACATTGGCCAGGGCCATCTACACATTTTTTATTTTCTATTTTTTTAAGATTTTATTTATTTACTTCTAGAGAGAGTGGAAGGAAAGGAGAAAGAGGGAAACATCAATGTGTGGTTGCCTCTCTCATACCCCCAACTGGGGACCTGGCCCAAAACCCAGGCATGCGCCTCAACTGGGAATCAAACCAGTGAACTTTCAGTTCGCAAGCTGGTGCTCAATCCACTGAGCCACACCAGCCAGGGCTCTGCCCATTTCTTAAATTGGATTTTTTTTTCAGTATTGAGTTGTATGAGTTCTTTATAAATTATGGATATTAACACTTTTATCTTCCTTTCAGTAGGTTGTCTTTTTGTTTGTTGATGATTTCCTTTGTGGCACAAAAACTTTCTCATTTCACGTAGTCACATTTATTTTTTCTTTTCTTTCCTTTGCCCCAAGAGATAAATCATAAAACAACACTGCTGTAAGAAATGTCCAAGATTTTACTGCCTATGTTTCCTTCTACAAGTTTCATGGTTTTGAGTCTTACATTTAAAGTCTTTAATCCATTTTTAGTTTATTCTTGTATATGGTATAAGCAGTCTAGTTTCATTTTTTATATGTATTTGTCCGATTTTTCCAACACCACTTATTGAACAGACTGTCTTTACCATATCGGATGTTTTTGCCTCCTTTGTCAAATATTAATTGACCATATAGGCGTGGGTTTATTTCTGGGCTAGCTTTTCTGTTCCATTGATCTATGTGTCTGTTTTTATGCCAGTATCATTCTGTTTTGATTATTATGGCCTTTTAGGATATTTTTATATGAGGTAGCATGACACCTCCAACTTTGTTCTTTTTTCTTAAGATTGCTGTGGCTATTTGAGGCCTTTGTGGTCCCATATAAATTTTTGGATTATTCATTCTATTTCTGTGAGATATGCTATTGGTATTTTGATAGGAATCACGTTGCATCTACAAATTGTTTTGGGTAGGATGGGCATTTTAATGATGTTAATTCTTCCTACTCATAAGCACAGTATCTGCTTCCACTTATTTGTATCTTCTTCAGTTTCTTTCTTCAGTACCTTATAATTTTACCTCCTTGGTTAAATTTTTTTCCTGGGTATTTTATTTTTTTGATGCAATTGTAAATGGGACTGTTTTTGTATTTTCCCTTTTTGATAGTTCATTACTGGTGTATAAAATTGCAACTGAGCCCTGGCCAAGTAGCTCAGTTGGTTAAGAGCATTGTTCCAATGTGCCAAGGTTGCAAGTTCAATCACCAGTCGGGGCACATGCAAGAATCAATCAATAAATGCAATAATTAAGTGACACAACAAATCAATGTCTCTCTCTCACTCTAAAATCAATAAAAATCTTAGGTGCCTCGTTAGTGCAATAGGTAGTGCGTCAGTCTCATAAAATCAATAAAAATCTTAAAAATAAAGTTAAATTAAAAGTAGATTAAAATGCAAACAATTTCTGAGTATTTATTTTGTATAGTGCTACTGTAATAAATTCAATTATCAGTTCTAGTAGTTTTTATTTACTTTTTTAATTCTTTCTTTTTTCAAGATTTTATTTATTTTCAGAAAGAGGGGAAGGGAGGGAGGGAAAGGGAGAGAAACATTGATGTGTGAGAGAAACATCAATCAGTTGGCCCTTGCACAACCCCAACAGTTTGGGGGGGCCCATAAGTTGGTTGGGATGAAGTCTCGGATGTCCAGCATGGGGCAAACAGTGTTAGCCAGGTTGATGGAGTCTCAAATATGGCACCTGCCTGCAGGTTCTGTGGCTCTGTGGGGTGAAGGCTCAGAAAGGAGACAATGGCCTCTTCCTGCTGTTCTGTCTGGGAGAAAGCTGTCCCCCAACTCCCTCTCTGACGCCAGACACTTCAGTTTCTCCCTGTATGCCACAATGTCTTTCAAGCTGCTACCCCAGTGCTGGAGCTCAGAGGGAATGAGTCTGAGTCCATGTATAGATTCTTTAAGGGGAGCTGTTTGGGACTCCAGAAGTTTCTTCCACGAACTCACTCCCCACTGGTTTTTGCAGTAAGAAGTTATGGGGACTTATTTTCCCACCACTGGAACTCTGGGCTGGGGGCCTGCTGTGGGGCTGGGACTCCTCGCTCCTGCAATATCCCTTCCGAATTTTTATCCACCACACGTGGGTATGGGACCAGCCTATTCTGCATCTGCGCCCCTCCTACCAGTCTGGATGGATGGATGTGGTTTCTTTAATTCTTTTTTTTTTTTATTTATTTTCAGAGAGAGGAGAAGGGAGGGAGAGAGAGCAATGTATGGTTGCCTCTCATATGGCCCTCACTGGGGACCTGGCCCGCAACCCAGGCATGTGCCCCAACTGGGAATCGAACCGGGACCTTCTGGTTCCCAGCCCACGCTCAATCCACCGAGCTACACCAGCCGGGCTGGTTTCTTTAATTCTGTAGTTGTCAGACTTCCATTTAATTTGATTTCTCAACAAAACGTTTAAAGAATTTTTTCAAAAGGGTAAGTTTTAGAAACATCGCCTAAGAAGCGAGCACTTCCACTACTGTCCACCCTAAAACACACTGTGGTTATGTGAAGGTTAAATTATATTATGCTAAGCAAAATAAATCAGTCAGCCAGAGAGAGACAAATACCACATGATCTCACTCATCTGCGGACTCTAATGAACAATATAAAACCAGAGGTACAGATACATGGAACAGACTGGCAGATCTCAGAGGGGAGCAGGTGGGGGGAACTGGAAGAGATCAGCCAAAAAACGTATATCCATATATGCCTGGACACAGACAACAATATGGGGAAGGCCAGGGAGGGGGCTGGGTGATGGAGGGCAAACAGGAGGGAGGAAATGGGCGACATCTCTAATAGTTCCAATAATAAAAAAATTAATAAAAAATATGATGATGTGGTAAATTATCATTCAAGTAAAAGTAATTTCTTCAGCAGATATTTTTAGCAAGGAAAAATAACCCAAAGACTTAAGAGTCCAGGAAGAGGCCTGCTGCCTCTGGTCCCTACCTGACCGGAAGCGCTCATCCCGCGAGTTGGTGGGCCGCGGCTTCTGCTGCTTAGGCACTGCAGCCGTGGTTTGTGAGGGCCCCGGGGTCCTAGGCTCTGTTTGGAGGGATGGGTCCACTCCTGAAACACAATTTTATAGGTATGTCTTGTGTCAACCACTTACTGTTCCAACTGTGGAAAAACCCATTTTAAACAGCACGCACTGTACCAAAATCAATGATCTGAGCACAGGTGCCCTGTGCTGGCCCTCGCACCCTGAAGACCCGAGTCTGGAGGTCGAGCGGGGGCTGTGGATGTCCACTTCCAACTCTCTCCCCACAGTGCCCACAGTGCCCCCAGCCCAATCCTGCGTCCATCGTCCACGTTTGCAAGAAAGGCGACCATCACAGAACCCAGTCCTGAGCGCTGTAAGCACCACACATGCAGCTGCTCAAGCAGACTCTCTAAGAAGGTCCTTTGAAAGGATGTTTCTGCAAAATAAACATTTCCTGAGTCTGAAAGGACTCGAGTCACTTTTTCTGGCACTGTCCATGGTGTCAGCACACTCAGTGAGAAAGAGCCCTCTAAGCAATCACAAGGGTGTCACCAGCCACCCTTAGACACAGGCAGAAAAGAAGTGGACTGTCAGAGAAAGAGCAGGGAAAAGCACAGATGATAAGGATGACAGCAGACTACCATGCTCAGACTCGGGCCCAACTTGCCTTGGCCTGCGACAACTGCTCACTGTCTCCACACCCGACCCACTGATGCCTGTCCACACTCGTGGCCAGGCCCACAGCGCTCACGTCCACCACCCTGACCACACAGGCCCTCAGGACACAGTGTGGTGAATGAAGGAATGGGGTCATTAAACGAAAGCTCTGGTGTTGTCTGAGTCCCCATTTGCTGACATTTGAGAACAGCATAAAGCAAAGCCTTCAGCTGGGCGTCATCAAAATAATCAGCTTAATTTAGCCTTTGGTTCAAAACGTCTCATAAAAATGGCCAGCAGGACTCCAGCCCCACTGGCTCCTCCGGCCTTCATCATTCCCGGAAAAAAAGGCAGTTTATCCCTACCTTCGACCCTGGTAGTCAGCGACTGCCCAATGGACACAGCGTAGCAAGAGTGATGCTGTATGACTTCCAAGGCCAGTCACAAAAGGCAACACAGCTCCCATGTGTGTCAACATGTCCTCTCAGTGACAGCACATTGAAAGGACACATGAGAGGACAGAGGGGGACAGAAGCAGTACAGGAGCCCTGTGCCTGGCTGTCTTAGTCTCCCAGCACCAATCCCACAGCTGTGACTGAGAAGCGCCCCCAGGACATCGGCTCTGGTTCTGTGGACAGCGTGCAACTGCCCTCCAGCCCAGCCAAACTGCAGGTCTGTGAGCAGAGAGAGGTTGTCACTGCTGTTTCAAGTCCTACATTTTAGGGTGGTCAGTTATTAGTGCTAGAGGATGAGAACCCCTCTGAAAATCAATCTTTGGCTCTTCAGAATTTGACCACCCATGCCCCCCCCACACGTACATCCACAGCAATGCCACTGATCAGTACTGCCATTGGCTTTGTTTGTTGTGACCAAGTGAAACTGCTTTACATTCACAGTGGAGTAGAGAACGCACAGGGTGTTATGTGCCATGGATTATAAATAGGTGTGTTGCGAACTGATATACATACCAATGGACATCCCTATACTACATTCCAAAATGTGGGCACTGTGATTCTTTGAGATAGATTCATTTATTCAACAAAGATACTGGAGATTACTGGATAAAAGAGTAGGTATATTTTTAATTTTAATAGATATCATCAAGAGGTAACTTTCCAAAAAGATGACAGCAATTCACACTCACAAGCAATGTATGAAAGTACCATTTCCCCACATCCTTTCACCACTGGATGTTATAAAAAGTTTTAGAATTTTGCCAAGCTGACAGGAGAAAAATGGTTCACTTTAATCTGAGTTTCCCTATCTACTGTCGGGGTTGAACATAATGTTTATAGCCCAACCATATTTCCTCTTCTCTGAATTTCTATTCATTTTACCGAGCTAGTAAGCCCTCGTCTGCTGGAGACACTTGTCCTGCATTGAGCACACTTCCCTGACCCACGGCCTGGCAGCTCAGTCATTCTGAAATACTTTCATTTCCAGGGAACCAATCATACCAGTTTTTCTTTTCCTTCCTAACTTCTGGGTCTCCTATCTTGTAACCGCCACTAACAGTGGAGAGGATGAGGATCCCAGCTCTGTCACCGCCCTTTGAACACTCCTGAGTCACTGCTGGATCCCTTTCTCTTCCACTCATTTTCTTCTACTCCCTACACAAAAGCCCCTGTTGTGACCAACAACCAAGTGCACACAGTCAGGTTTAGCATCTTGAGGGCCACCTCTTTCTCACTAGTATTCTATTTCAAAAATGTATTGGCTACCCTCAGAACTTGCCTCCTTCAAGTGGGTCATTGCTTTCCAACCCCAGTTTGGGGGTGGGGTGCAGAATCAGCCACTGGTACTCAGACTGAACTACATTATGTTCACACTTTAACTTTGAAACTGCCTATTTTACAATAATTTTTCTATTGCTGTTCAATTACAGTTAACCTGATTTTCCCCCATTGCTCTCCCCTGCCCGCCCCCCACAGTCAACTTCCCCCCCGCATTGTTCATGTCCATGGGTCCTTTACACATGTCCCTGACTTGGCCCTTTCTCTTCTTTCGCCTGTTATCCCCCTCCCCCCTCCCCTCTGGTTACTATCAGTTTGTTCTTTATTTCCATGTTTCTGGTTCTATTTTGCTCATTTGTTTGTTTTGTTGATTAGGTTACACTTATAGGTGAGATCATATGGTATTTGTCTTTCACTGCCTGGCTTATTTCAGTTAGCATAATGCTCTCCAGTTTCATCCATGCTGTCGCAAAGGGTAGGAGCTCCTTCTTTCTTTCGGCTGCATAGTATTCCATTGTACAAATGTACCACCGTTTTTTAATCCACTCATTTACCGATGGGCACTTAGGCTGCTTCCAAGCACCTGGCTATTATAAATAATGCTGCTATGAACATTGGGGTGCATAGGTTCTTTTAAATTAGTATTTCAGGATTTTTAGGGTATAATCCCATCAACCCAGCAGTGGAATCACTGGATCAAAAGGCAGCTTCATTTTTTGGTTTTTGAGGAAATTCCATACTGTTTTCCATTGTGGCTGCACTAGGTTGCATTCCCAACAGTGTACTAGGGTTCCTTTTTCTCCACAACCTCCCTAGTGCTCATTGTTTGTTGATTTGTTTATGACGGCCATTCTCACCAGTGTGAAGTGGCATCTCATTGTGGTTTTAATTTGCATCTCTCTGATGGCTAGTGATGCTGAGCATCCTTTCATACGTCTCTGGGCCCTCTGTATGTCCTCCTTGGAGAAGTGTCTATTCAGGTCCTTGTCCATTTTGAATTGGATTGTTTGTTTTCTTGGTGTGGAGTCATGTGAGTTCTTTATATGCAAGGTTTTCCATTTAGAAATTTGGTGTTTCTTCTATTTTAGGGGGTTGGTTATTTCTTTCAAATAGATTTTATGACCCTAATAAGGTTCTGTGGCTTTCTTGCTAAATGTATTAATAAGCGAATGACAGTTTACTGCCCCTATAAATGTTTTTTTGTTAACAGAAATTGCCAGAGAAAAGCTATAGATTCTTGCATATCTGTCTTACATCAAACCAAAAACTCTTACTAATTCTAATAGTTCATAAGCAGTCACCTGTTTTCAAGGTATAAAATAACACCATCTGTAACTAAAGATGTTCATCCTGCTTTGTTTCCCATCACATCACACTGACAGTGGCCACCAAACCAAGCGGCCTAAGCGCGGGCACAGCGCGCACTCCTGTCTCACCCCGCACAGGATGGAAACGCTGCAGGATGCAATCGTACAATGGGCGGTGGCTGTCGGTGTCGGCAAACGGGCCATCAGATGCTCCCATCATTTCCCTAAGTTCCAGTTTTACTCACAGGTCGATTGTTTTACTTTGGAGGAATGAATGTCAGAATATAAAGAGACTCCTCACTATTGTTTTTGTTGTCGACTGTAAAATACATCACATTGACATAAGCAGCATAAAGCATGTTTTCAGTTTAAGAATTATCATAAGGAAATAACAACGATACTGGTTAAGAAACAGACATTCAAGTGCCACAGGAGTCCCTACGGTCCCTCAGTCTTACTCCACAATGCAATGCTGTGCTGACTTCAGTGAAAACCACTCCCATCTTTCTTTACCGACTACGTAAAGGTTCCTAAATAGTGCAGTTTGGCATGTGTTTCACTTAAACTGCCTCTATTCCTTTGCAATTATTTCTTTCACTACCCATATGTTTACAGGCTTCATCCTTGCTGATACATGCAAGTCTTCAGCTTTCCCCTATATGAACTCTGTCAGTTGGTGTTCTAGTTATTGACAGTTGAAGGATACAATACACACTCTTGTGCAAGAGCAAGCACAAGTACAAGCATCTGAAGTTTCTCGAGGGCACCTGTGTACCTGAAGGAGAACTGCTGGTCACCTCTGACCTCTTCAACTTTATCAGGTAACACTAACTGTCCATACCCCCACCATCTAGATCCTCTCCAACAACCAGAGGTAGGGTAGGCTTTAATCGGCATTTCTCTGATTACTGCTGAGGTTTAGCACCTTTAGTTTGCTTGCTGGCCATGAGGGTTTCCGCTTATGAAATGCTTATTCAAGTGTTCAGCTCATTTTTCTTCTGGGCTTTTTGTTTTAATCATGTTGGGGAACTTTCTGGCTATTTGAGTTTAAATTAATTAAAATTAAATTTAAAATTCAGTCTTTCACGACTTGTCATTATTTCCAGTGCCCAACGCTCCCTGCGGCTAGTATGCAGCTCACTGGACACTACAGCCTCACAGCACTTTCACTATCCCAGAAAGCTCTACTGAATGGTGATGCTTTCAGTTATTTTTGTTACAGTTCTCTTCTCCCACTCGGGAGCTTGTCTGTATTCTCTTCCTGGTGACTTCCGATAAAATAAAATTCTTAATTTTAACAGAGTCCAATTTACTAACCTTTTCCTTTATGGTTGCTGCTTTCCGGTGCCTTTAGGGACTTATGAAACCCTTCCTATCGCAAGATGATGACAATTTCCTACGTGACCTTCTAAAGGTGCTACAGTATTTGCCTTCCACATTTAGACTAATGTCATCTGTCTTACAAGTGAGCAAGGCACTGGGCCAGCACCGTGACCTGCAGTGCTGTCTCCTCCATAAGCCAAGTCTGCACCGGATGCACACCTATGCCGGGGCTCCACGCTCCGCTCTGCGCATCCAGCGGCCCACCCTCGTGCCAAACCATGCTGCCTTACTGACGACAGCTTGACATTCATTCTTCATACCCTCCCAAGGCAAATCTTCCCATCTCATTCTTCTTTTCTGAGCATATTTTGAATCCCTTGGCCCTATAAACTTACACATAAAATTTATAATCAGCTTGTTAAGCTACACATACGCACACAAAACCTGCTGAAATGTCAAGCGTGCGGACTCTACAGATCAACCTCAGGTGGGAAGGACTGACGTCTTTACAATATTTGTTTCAAACCTAAGTAATAAAATGTTCCTTAGGATAATCATAAAAATAGTCATGTTCAGTATTCAATTAAAATACAATAAAACACACCAATGCTGAGCTCTAAAATCAATTTTTCAATCAAGTTCCATGAGATAATATAATTGTTACAAAGCCCCCGAGAGCGTCGCCCTCACCTTGAAGAAGCGGTATGTAGCGCGCAAGCAGCTTCGCCCTTTTCTTTTCATATCCTTTTTGAGTGATGTCACCTAAAACAACAATGGTAAAAGACAATTATGTTTCTTTCTTCTAAAGTTACTAAAATTTTTAATGAAAGATTAATTCATAATGAAAAAACTGGAAACACAAATGTCCTTCAAGTAGTGACTGGTGAACAACTATGGCTCACAAAATGAAATACTACTCCGCAGTGAAAAGGAACAAACTATTGATTATAGAACGATTTAGATAACTCCTATATACATATTGCTAAGTGAAAGAATTCTTCCACTTACATGACATTCTGGAAAAGACAAAACTATAAAAAGACGGAGAACAGACAGTTGCCAGCAGATGGGCGTGAGGGGAGGGCTGACTACGAAGAGGAACTAGGGAATTTGGGGACACTGTCGCTGTTCTGTTTTGATTATGGTGGTGGTTCCGTGACCTGGTTCATCAACAACTTACAGAATCGCCCACGAGAAAGGGTGAGTTTTACTGTATGTAAATAATAACTCAACACGCCCCAGGACACAGGCAGAAATGCAGAGCCCGTGCCCAGACCGACCGAATCCGAACTGCATTTTACCCAGACACTCCGATGCCCACCCCCGCCCCGAGAGATTCCTGCGCAGGCTCGAGCTGTGGAAGTACTGGTGTGAAGGACTCAGAGGAAACCACCTTCCCCAACCACAGGGCACTTCCTGGTGAGAACTCAGGGAAAAAACTGCTGTTCTGATACCGTCATAAAGAAAAACAGCCTAAAAATGAATTCACATCCAGGAACAAGAGAGGAAACACACTTTTCAATCTAAGAATACCACCACATGGTTTGCCAGACAGAACTGGGTGTTCAAAGCGGATCTGTCACGTTTGGGAGACTTTATTTAGACCAGAAATATATATTACAGTTTCCACTAGTAGCTTGTTCTTCGGGTGAACTGACCTGAAAAGAAAGCTTTTGTGGTGTGCAAGCGCTCACCTCACCCCCTCCTTGCCCCCCCCCCTCTACTCCCTTCACTCCAAACAAACAAGCAAAGCTGTCAGGCCGCTATCACTTACTCAGTGCTTCGCAAGTATTTCCTTTAGATAAACTCTTCTATTTTTAATCCTCACCTAAGGATATGTTTACTGATTTTTAGAGAGGGAAGGGGGGAGAGAGAGAGAAACAATGACCAGTTGTCTCCCATAAGAGCCCCACTGGGGACCAAACAGCAACCTAGGTATGTGTCCTGTCCAGGCATCGAACCCACAAACTTTTGGTGTATGGGATGACACCCCAACCAACTGAGCCTCCCAGCCAGGACTATATAAACTCTTGACTACAGGATGTGTTGTATCAAAAGACCAACATCTTTAAACATCTGCCAATCTAGTTAAGCCTCACCGAAAGCCTCTGGGTAGACATTAATACACTGCCCTACGAGAAGAAGAGTCTGAGGTCAGGGAAGCACCAGGTCCTGCCCACCGAGCAGGCAGTTCCTCTGGGATGGGATGGGCCAGGCTGAGCCCCACCAACCTTGCACAGATCCTCTGCTTTGACAACAGCTCATTCGGTCAGGCCCTCCCCAGACAGCCCCTCTGGTTATCTCATCTATCCTTCCCTTTATTTATCCTTCCGCTCCCGCTCTTCTACCCCTGCCACAGGAAACTATTCCATTGCAGTTAGTGTCTTTTAATTAGGGTACGTTCGCAGAATACGCACTGCCTTGTGTCCATGTACTTCTACCCCAATGGCACTATGTTAAAATCTCGCCCTACTGCCTACAGCATTCTTCTCGAAGCACTCCATCTCAACACCAACCCACTCACAGTGCCGTGGGCACACCATCCGCTGCTGGCCGCAGCGGCCCCTGGGGTACTTTGTCCTGTCCTCCCCACTCATCTGATACTAACAGGCCCTGACAGGATCCAGAATATAACTGTGTAATTTCACTTATGTTTCAACTTGTGAACAAGTTTAAAACACAAGTATTTTTTAAAGCAATCTACTGAAATATTGTTTCCTCTGGAATATATAAAAGTATGTATGTAATTAAGATAAATTTACACAAACACTAAATATTGCTACACAAACTAAAACAGATAAATCACTATTCAAAATCAGAGCATTTGCTTTTCCAGGATATTTAAAAATTAAGTATTCACTTTCTTGAAATAGTTTATGTTCCCATTTCAAATGAACATGCATATCACAAATGTACCCAAAGAGCTTCAGAAACAAAACGTGCTGTAACTCCCTGTTGGATATTCATGATATCCCAAAAGCGGTCTCGTTTTTTTTACTGAATCACCTGAACATAATCCTCTCACGTTTTCATGTATCCAACTTTGACACTCACTCAACACACCATTGAATGCAAAGTTTCCACCCACACAAAGAGCAAAGTAGAATTCCAAAACAGAATCCAGACACAAGACTACAGTCATGGCTGCAAAGTGACATTCCAATGAACAACGGACCAAACGCAGGACGGCAGTCCCGTGAGACTACCATGGAGCTTAAGGGTTCCTATCGCCCAGTGACATCATGACCCGGTAGGGCAACACTCCCGCGTTTGTGCTGATGCGGGTACAAATAAACCTGCACTGCCAGCCTTATAAAAGTACAGCACATACAATTACATACAGTACATAATACCTGATAGTAAGTAACTATGCTACTGGTTTATGCGTTCACTGCACTATACATTTCATCATTAACAGTGTTCTCTTTCTACTTACACGGAAAAACCTGCTGCGAACAGTAGCCGTGTTACACCGGCAGCAGCCTCATACATCTTGTGTCCACCCCCTCGGAGCAGCGTCGTGTTCTCGTGTTGAATCGCATGTTTGTGTCGGTTCAACAGGCTGTGTGGGCTCGCAGTCCAGGAGCAACGAGCACACAGCCCCGGGGTGCGGGACAGGTGCCCTCTGTAGTGACTGCGCAAGGACAAGAAGCGCCTAGCGACGCGCTTCTCAGAATGGAGCCCCACTGCTAGGCGGCACATGACTGTAATAAGCTAATAGAAAAGGGACTTGATTCCCAGTTTTCTGACCCCAAGTTCAGTAAACACTAAAGAAACAAAGAGAACAGCCAAGTTCCCCGATACACTGCGGAACTGGGGTAACCCTGACTTGAAAGCCATAGGGAATCCCAGGCAGAGTGGAGCGCTCCCCTTGGCTGAGCACCCGGGAACATGCGGGACTTTGGAAAAATGCATCATGGTTTGTGTACCAAAACTAGCTTCTCCAGTGGTCTGGGAGATAGCAGCTGTTCTTACCAGCCCTCTAGGTCGATGATTTTCAACTGGTGGCCGCAAGGAGGAGGTCAGGGGCACGGACCTTTATCCTTACATTGTCAAATTTAAAAAATGACAACAGCCAACACCACGACAGCAGTCTGGTGTGAATGAATCAAAATTATATCTAACTGCTGTCAGATTGGCAAAAAGTTTATTTCTGTGGCGTGCCGCAGGGTTTCAGTCATTAGTTTACGTGGGCCACGAGGCGAAAAAGGCTCCAAATCGCTGCTCTAGGTCGGGGTACAACGTGCGGCCACTGCCACAAACCGAAGCCACTCAGGATTATAGACGCAAAGTCCCAAACACAGCCAGCCCTCTGTATCCACGGATTCCACATCTGCAGATTCAACCAACAGCTGGCAGAAAATATGCAGAAGAAGAGTTACGTGGTTGCTACACGTAAGAGTTGCGTAGGTGGGTCTACAACGGTTGCTTCTGTACTGAACACGTACACTTTTTTTACCTTGTCATTCATTATTTCTTACACAATATGGTGTAACAGGCATTTACAAAGCACCTGTACCATGTTAGGTATCATAGGTAATCTAGAGATGGCTGCAAGTACACAGGAGGGTGTGCACAGGTTACATGCGAATCCTGCACCATGTTATACAATGGGCTTGAGCCACTGGGGATTTCTGGTATCCTCAGGGGTCCTGGAACCCGTACCCCACGGACACCCAGGGGCAACTGCAATATCACCAAGTCCCTAACTCAGCAACATATTATAATTTCTAAAAACCTACTCTTGAAAGCACTGAACAACTCCTCAAGTTCACAGAAACAAGGACAGGTAGTGAATACTGTAGGTAATAGCAAATAGGGGAGACAACTCTCATCCATAAAAGGAAGGAAAAAGGGAAGGAAGGAGTACAGACGCTGCCATACCTGATTACTACAGAATTCTGTTGGCCCTAAAAAAAATACCATGGTATTTGAGGAGTGGGAATGTGGGTATCACATGGATTGATATTCTATTGAGCAAAAACAAGCCGAAAAACAATATACATGATCTAACTGGTGAAAATAAATAAAACTATATTTACATGCATGTAGGTATGTATATCTGTGTATGCGAAAATTCTGGAAGGATGCCCAACAAATCACCAACAGTGGTTACCCCAGAGAGTGATTTATCTAGTTTTGGGTAGGTGTGAGACAGATTTCAGTTTTTACTTCAAACACTTCCAAACTCTTTAAATTTTTTAACACAATAATTATATAATTCTTCATAATTAAGAAAAATGGAGGACATACAGAATGCCCAGAGACATATGAAAGAATGCTCAGAATCACTAGCCATCAGAGAGATGGAAATTAAAACCACAATGAGATACCACTTCACACCGGTCAGAATGGCCATCATAAACAAAGCAACAGATAACTGTTGGAGGGGATGTGGAGAAAAGGGAACCCTAGCACACTGCTGGTGGGATTGCAGATTGGTGCAGCCACTGTGGAACACAGTATGGAATTTCCTCAGCAAACTAAAAATGGAACTGCCTTTTGACCCAGCAATTCCACTGCTGGGATTATACCCTAAGAGCCCTGAAACACCAATCCAAAAGAACCTATGCACCCCAATGTTCATAGAAGCACAATTTACAATAGCCATGTGCTGGAAGCAACCTAAGTGCCCATTAGTAAATGAGTGGATCAAAAACTACAGTACATTCACACGATGGAATACTACCCTTCGCGACAGCATGGATGGATCTGGAGAGCATTATGCTGAGTAAAATAAGCCAGGTGGTGAAAGACAAATACCATATGATCTCATCTATAAGTGGAACCTATTCAACAAAACAAATAAGCAAGCAAAATATAACCAGAGACATTGAAATTAAGAACTGACAGTAACCAGAGGGGAGGTGGGAGAGGATAATGGGGGGAAGGGGAAGGGGTGTCAAGGAACATATATAAAGGACACATGGACAAAGACAAAGGGGAATAGGATCGAGGGTGGGATGTGGTGATGGCTGGGGTAGGGGGGAGTGGGGGGAGGAAAATTGAGACAACTGTACTTGAACAACAATAAAAAAAAGAAAAGAAAAAAACGGGAGATGGTCTGATAATGTACTATGGTTAGGTAAGATATTATTGCAGGAAACTGAATGAATTCCATGCACTATTTTTGCAACTATGAGACTGAAATTATTCTAAATTAAAAGCTGAAAAATATATAGGCGAGACTAAATAAAATTGGCTTTATTCCCTTTTTAAATGTTTGATAAAATTTGTCAGTGAAACCATCTGGGCTTACAGGTTTTCCAGAAGGTTGGTAGTTTTTTCTTTTGCTTTATTTTACTTTTTTAAATCAAGACTTTACAAGGGGGGGAGGGGAGAGGATGCAAATAACTAATTAAACAAAAAAATTAATAAAAAAAAATAAAACAAAAAGACTTTACAAGGGAGGCTTGAAGTTCACAACAAAATTGAGGGCAAGGTACAGAGAGTTCCCATACATCCCCTCCCTGGAAACACGCATAGTCTCGCCCGTTATCAACATTCTCCACCAGAGTGGTACATTTGTTATAACTGATGAACTACAATAACACAGCAAAATCACCCAGAGTCCATAGGGCTCACTCCTGGCGTTGCACCCTACATTCTGTGGGTTTGGACAAATATATGTCATGTATCAATCATCAGGATATCACACAGAGTATTTCACTGCCCTAAAAACCCTCTGTGCTCTGCCTATTTAACCATTCCCACCCCCCACAACCTAGCTGCTGGCAACCACTTTTTTTTTTTTTTTTTTACTGTATCCATGGTTTTCCAGAATGACATATAGCTGGAAAAGTAGCCTTTTCAGGTTGACTTCTGCCAGTTAGTAATATGTATTAAAGGTTATTCCACGTCTCTTCTTGGATTGATAACTCAATTTTTTTAATCCTCATCTGAGGACTTTTTTTTTCATTGCTTTTAGAGAGAAAGAGAAGAAGGGAAAGAAGGGAGAGAGAGAAAAACAACAATGCAAGAGAGAAGCAGTTGGCTGGTTGCTTGCCATGCACTCCTGGGTTGAGGAATCCTGTGTGCCTGCACCCGGAATCCCATGCATCCAAACCAAATGCGCCAGGACCAGGGATTGTACCCGTAACCTGGGTATGTGCCCTGACCGGGAATTAAACCCACAACCTTTCAGCTACAGGGCAAAGCTCCAACCAACTGAGCCACACCACCCAGGCTGGTAACTCAATTCTTTTTAGTGCTGAATGACATTCCATTGTCTGGATGGAACAATTTATTTACCAAGGATCTCTTGGTTGTTTCCAAGTGTTGGCAATTATGAATAAAGGTCGCAAGTGTGTGCAGGTTTTTGTGTGGACACCCATTTTCTACTCCTTTGGGTAAATACCAAGGAACGTGATTGCTGGATTGTATGGTAAGACTGTATTGCATGCTTAGTTTCATGAGAAACCACCAAACTGCTGAGGATTTTTGCATCTATGTTTATGAGAGACACTGGTTTGTAGATTTCTTGTAATGTCGTTGTCTCATTTCGGTATCAGGGGAATGCAGGCCTCAAAGTGAGTTAGGAGACATTCCTTCTGCTTTTATTCTATGAAAGACACTGTAGAGAACTGGAATAATTTCTTCCCTAAACTTGTGGTAGAATTAACCAGTGAACCTATGTGGGCCTGGAGTTTTCTGTTTTAAAAGGTAATTAATTATTAATTCAATTTATTAGCTAGATAGGCCTACTCAGATTGTCTATTTCTTTCTGAGTTGGCAAAGTTTTTGCAAATTGTGTCTTTCTAGGAATTGGCCCATTTCATCTAGTTTATCAGACTTGGGGGCATAGCCCTGACCACTGTGGCTTGGTTGGGCATCATCCTGCAAAGCAAATGGTCATCAGATTCCCAGTCAGGGCACATGCCTGGGTTACGGGTTCAGTCCCCAGTCAGGGTACTAGAGACAGCAGATCGATGTTTCTCTCCTTCTCTTTCTCTCTCCCTTCCCATCTCTCTAAAAGTAAATAAATAAAAGATTTTTAAAAAATTGGGGACATAGAGTTGTTTATAGTATTCCTTCATTACCCTTTTAATGTCCAAAGGATCTGTATGATTTCCCCTTTTATTTTTGGATACTAATAATTTGTGTCCTATCTTCTTTTCTCAGTCTGGCTAGAGACTTACCAATTTTACTAATCTTTTCAAAGAACCAGTTTTTGGTTTCATTGATTCTATTACTTTTTGCTTTTCAAGGTCATTGATTTCTGCTCTAATCTACTTACTTTGCATTCAATTTGCTCTTCCTTTCCTAGTTTTCAAAGGTGGAAACTTAGGTAATTCTTTTATTTGGATATAATTGACATATAACATTATATTAATTTCAGGTGTACTTTTTTTGCTATCTATCTTGCCTGGCATGCTCTGAGCTTCCTAGGTCTGTGGGTTGGTGTCTGACATTGATCAATTCTCAGTCATTATTGTTTCAATTATTTCCTCTGTTCCTCTCTCTCATCCTGCATTCCCATTACAGTATATGACATAAGGATTGTTTGTCCCACAATATTCTCTCCTGGTTTTCTTTTTCAGTCTTTGATCTCTTTGCTTTTCAGTTTCCAAAGATTCTATTGATATATCCTGTAGTTCAGAGATTCCTTCCTCCGCTGTATCTACTCTACTAGTAAGTTCATCAAAGGCATTCTTCATTTCTGGACTGGGACTTCACCGGGTTTCTCAGCCACCCCCACCTCCTGGTGACACAGGATGTCTAGATGGAGCTGGAGTTGGGTACTTCCCCACCGCAGTTAGATTCTGATAATACCCTAGCAGGTTCGACTCCAGTTAACTAGTTTCCCCCGAGGGCAGGCCTTGGTAAGAAAAAACAGAGTTCTCTAGAGCACAGGCGGCAAACACAAGGCCCTCGGGCCAAATCCGGCCCTCCACCTTGTTTCTACCCAGCAGCAGCGCCAAGCTCCTTGCCCCTAGATAAGGAGTAGTTACGCTTATACAGTCCTAAAGTTACATTCGGTCCTTTGAAGGCAACCTCGAGGCTGATGTGGCCCCCGGTGAAAATGAGTTTGACACCCCTGCTCAAAAGTATTTCAAAATGGTTCCTTCCCTCCAACCCCTACCAAAAACCCAAGGGGATTTTTCTGCATCTCTACTGCGGGAACCTGGTCAAGCTCCTAGAGGGAAATCTGACAATACTGGCGGGGGCCTCCCTCAGGACTGGGTCCCCTGGAACTTCTAACTCTCTGAGTTGTCCACACTGAACCTCCAGCGACTCCTCAATTACAGTTCAGGTTTTCCTGCCACAGCACCGGTTCCCACAGTGATCTCTGCTCAAGAGTCTCTCCGGTAACTCCCTATCTATATTCACCCACCTGTGTCTCCAATCTTGGGGGATGAAACAGAAATGAAGTGACTTTTTGTCACAACAGGCACGAAATTCAACTCAAGGTGGATTATGCATCTAAGTGCAAAAAATAGGCCAATAAAAGATTTTTTAAAGTAATATAGAACATCTTCTCAACCATGAAGTAGGAAAAGAGCTCTTTAACAGGATACAAAGATCACTAACCATAAAGGAAAAAACAAAAATACTTCAGACCTCCAATATAATTCACAAAGCGATAATAAAGGACAAATAATGAAAAGAAAAATACCTTCTCCCCTAAGTATGTTGCAGATCCTGAGGTAGGTGGATTAGTTTCCTGTGGCTGCTGTAACAAATTATCACAAACTTGGTGTCTTAAAACAAGAGAAATTCATTCTCACGCAGTTTGGAAGCCAGAAATCCAAGATCAGTTTCGCCGACCCAAAATCAAGGTGGCAGGGCCACACTCCCTCTGAGGGTCCTGGGGGGAGTCCTCTCCTTGACTTTTCCAGTGGCTCGCACCTGCAACATTCCTCAATGTGTGCCCATCCTTCCGACCCCTGCTTTCCTGCACGCTGCCTCTCCCCCATCCTTGTCTGCTTCTCTCTTACAGAGACACTTTTGATGGCATGTAAGGTCCACCCGAAAACTCCAGGTAACTCATCTCAAGATGTATAACTTAATAACATCTGCAAAGACCCTTTTTCCAAATAAGGTAACATTCAAAGCCTCCCTGGAGTAGGGCCTGATTTCTTTGAGATTATCAAGAAGTATACTACAGTGGACAACCAATAAAAGATAGACATAAAAAGTTTCAATTGTTATACTCTTAGGAAAAAGAACACGTGATTCCTTGAGTTACCTTAGTTAGGAAGGGCAAACGCCTCTAGGTCAACAATTGCAGATTTACCGTAACAAAGTGGCTATACAGATAAATGGAATGACTGTTTTTAATTACATCCATGGTCTAGCAAGGTCATGTCAATCGAAAGAGTAAGAGAGAAACTGTGGCCGGAATATGCTGTTAGTGAGATCCATCCCAAACCCTCCTGGACCCACCCTGGACCTGCTTCCTCCAACACTGAGCCCGCTTTGACGCCTACACTCCCCACCGTCGGCCACTGTGTGGGCACGAGGCCCCCTCTACTTCCCTCTTTCCCTGAGCACTTCTCCGCTGCCGGCCTGTGCCGAGCTCTCGGGCGGAGGCCCTGATGCCTCCTCTCTGCGCAACCTTCTTCGTATGGACTGTGGGGCAATGCTGCTGCCAACCCTGCAGGCTGCTCGTCCTCGCTTGTTTCAAAAAACACATTTGAACCGCAGAATAAACAGTGGATAAATGTCAAAACTCATAGAAGGCACAGCACCATGAGGCACTCCATGGGCCTGGGTGACAACAGTGTGTCAGTGCGCAGGTCACTGACTATAACACGCACTGCTCTGTGGGATTACCCATGGTGGGGGAGGCTGAGCACGGGTGGGAACAAGGGTGTATGGGAACTCTCTGTACTTTCCACCCAATTTTGCTGTTAATCTAAAATTGCTCTATAAAGTAGTTTATTTATTTAAAAAAACAGACACTCCACAGAGAAAAAAATTAATACATCATGGTATAATCATATGAGACAATATGCAAAGCAGAATAAGCCAGAGCTATATGTGTTAACATTAAAAAAACATAACGTTGAGGTAAAAAGCAAGCTTCAGAAGGAGTCATGCAGGACAGCATTTACGTTGTTTTAAAACATGCAAAACAGCACTAGAGAAAAGGGATGTAAGAATACGCAATGAAATGATACAACACCAAGTTCAGAAGGGAAGCTGGGGAAAGGGGAATGGACCCAGAGTGAGCGTGGCTTCAACTCTCTTGGTAACGGTTCCACGAAAAAAGATCTCTGAAGCTAATGTGGCAAAAATCTTAATTTTAAAAAAAAAACTTGAATGGTAGGTACATGGGTGTGTGTACAATGATTCTCACAAGTTTTTTGTGTTTGAAACATTTCACAATTAGAAAAAAATGTTTAAATGAGCAAACATCCACATTCGACAGCTTCTGAATGAATGCTGGAGCTGGCCGGGTTGTGCTTCCCAAGGACAAGAGAGAGTCCTTGCTCAATGCAAACATCCGCCGTGTTTTCTACAATCCTCATGAGCCCATTTAAATTATCCCGCCCAACGAAGCAAGAGCCCGAACGTACATTTAGAACACACAAAAGAAGGATAATAAGATTCTTCCACAAAATATGGCTCTTGGCTAACAAATTCGTATTACATAAATGTGTAGATAGATAATAAATCTTTTAAAAATAGCAGACATTTAATGAAAGAATGCTTTTACACATCACTTGGTGAGATATAAAGCCACACTATGGTTTGATTCTTATTAGACACTCATGATTAGAACTTAGAAAGTTCTTGCAGCTGGGAGAGCTCAAATATCATCCGCTCCAGGGTTTTTCCAGCTCTTCAGCTGCATACCCCCCACGTAAGTAAACCCTCCTGAGGAGCTGAAGTGGAGAAGCCGCTCTGGCTGAGGCAGAGGTGCGGCCTGCCCTCTGAGCACTGCCTCCCACATACAACTGGGGACCCCTCCATGGGAGTGGCGAGGTCAATCCCAAACCCTCCCCTCGCCACCACCTCCCACTCCTATTCTCCCCCAGCTCAGTTCAAAGGGCACACCGTCTATCCGTACTGATCGCTGACTTCTGTCTGTCTTCCCTGCCTAGATAGTGCTTGCTGTTCTGATCTGCCTTTCTGGTTTTTCAAATCTAGACTGCTATGAATTTTGTTTCAACTGTTAAAACTCCCATCATTTTAATGAGATTTGGGGAGGGAGCGTCATCTTTATCTGATGGCTGGTCATGAATATCAACCAGAAATCCTCTACTCCCTAAATGCCTCCTGTCCTGGAACCCTCTCCCGCCTCAGCTGCACAGATGCCCACACACGTTGTGGCTCCCTCCTCAGTCTCCCCTGTGAGGTCACCTTTCTCTGCCTATTCCTCATGGGTTTGAGGTCCTCAGGGTTTGTCCTAGGCCCTCTCTGCGTTATTCAGTTCTCCATACGGGATAACTGTATTTACTTCCGTTACAATTTATGTGCCAATAACTTCCAAATCTCTACGCTAGCGCTTCCTAGGAATATGTCTTACATAACCACGTGTCCCCTGGACACCAGCACTCAGATCTCCCAGAGGCACCACACACTCCAGGGACAAAACAGACAAGCTCTTCTGTGTCCCGCACACTCACTAACAGCCCCGTCACCTCCCACTCGTCTCAGAAACTCGGCAGCCATCCTTCGATGCCCAGGTCTCCACACCAAAGCCTGCTGGCACCATTTCAGACCACTCTCTCCCTCCCACTGGCTCCGCCTCCAGGCAGACCACCACGCTCTCTTGCCCTCGATTACTGCAATGTGCTCTTTAGTCTCATTTTGTGCTCCCAATGTCACACTCCTCCAGTCCGCTCTCTGCACGCTGCCAGAAAATTCATTCTAAATCAGAGAGAGGAAAAACAGACAGAAACAGGAATATTTCAGCTGCTGCTTAATACCGTAAAAAAAGTAACCGCTGCCCAGCTGGTGTAGCTCAGTGGATTGAGCGCGGGCTGGGAACCAGAGGGTCCTGGTTCGATTCCCAGTTGGGGCACATGCCTGGGTTGCGGGCCAGGTCCCCAGTGAGGGCCATGTGAGAGGCAACCATACATTGTTCTTTCTCCCTCCCTTCTCTCTCTGAAAATAAATAAATAAAATCTTAAAAAAAAAAAAGAAAAAAAGAAATTTCCTTAAAAAAAATAAAAGAATCATTTAAAAAAAAAAAAAAGTAACCGCTGGTCCCATCACTTACTAAGGAAGACCAGCTTAAAATAAAGCACCCAAGAATAACCACCCCCTAGCCCTTTATTAAACACAGAAAATTGGCCATCTCTGTTTTCAAGAGTTTGTGGGTTTTTGAATGTACACAGTCAAAAACTGTATTTTAAATCTTTCCCTTTTGCTCCCCATTGTCAAGAGCAGGGGTAGAAAACTGTGTAAGAGCCCAGTTTTCTGGCTGGGTGGCTCAGTTGGTTGGAGCGTCGTCCTGTACACCAAGAGGTTGTGGGTTTGATTCTAGGTTAGGGCACATACCTAGGTTGTAGGTTTGCTCCCAGGTCAGAGCATGTAAGGGAGGCAACCAATTAGTGTTTCTCTCTCTCCCTCTCTCTCTCAAATCAATAAACGTACCCTCAGAAGAAAATTTTCAAAAAGGAAAAAAAGAACTGCATAAAATATATTTAAATGGCACTACCGTTTTTAATAGAATGCGTTTAAGCAGAGCACACGTTGTGCTATGTTGTCCAGTACAGTAGCCACTAATATTTAATTAATTAAAAGTAAATTAAATTGAGTATTCAGTTCCCCAGCCCCACCAGCTACATTCAAGCGTTTAATAGCCACACGTGGCTAGTGGCTACCGTACAGGACAGCACAAAGCATCTCCATCACCACAGGGCTTTCTACTGGACAGAGAGGTGGACTGTACCTCTCTACAGCCAGAAGGTGCCCGCCTTACTCCGTCACTTTAAACATCCACAACATCCGAGTGACTGCAAGGAGGCGTCTGAGTTTGTACCAACACTGGTCTGAACTCCACAGACTCCAGTCCAAACCCCTTACTAGGATGTGTAAATCCTCCCGTAAGCTGGCCCCTGCCTCCCCAAACCTGCTCTCTCCACCTGTCTGCCAGGCGAACACTGGAATCTTGCTACCCACTCAACACTGGCTCATCTTCCTTAGTCTAGCATGCTCTTCCTTACACTCCGACTCCACCCTCAAGCATACGCTTTCCAAACAAAGCTGGGAGAAAATTCGTTTCTTCTACTGGCCCTGCTTGCCCCGTACTGACGGTCACGCCCTCCTTGCGCCTGCGGGTGCCTCGCACGGCACACGAGACTGGAGACTGCCGCTGTTGACGCGTTTTTCAGCCCCCACGCTAGGTTTCTGGTCTGTTGAATGTTGCTGAATGACAGAATGACACATCAAGTGTCTCCGTCTGTTGTAACGAAATACCATGGGCAGTTGAAACAACAGAAATGTGTTTTCTCACAGCTCCGGAGGCGGGAAGTCTGAGAGCAAGGTGTCCACAGGCCTGGCTTCTCCTGACCTCTCGCACTGGCTTCCTTCTCTCCGGCCTGCACGTGGTCCCTCTGCTCGCACTCCTGGTGTTTCTTCCTCTTCTCATGAGGACACCAGTCCTACTGGATTAGGACCCTACCCGCAGGACCTTATTTAACCTTAATCACCTCCTTAAATGACCTATCTCTAAATTTATTCAATCATATGGAGAGGGGGTGCTGGGGGGAGAGAGTTTCAACATATGAATTTGGGGAGGACACAATTCAGTCCATAACACCAAAATTACCTAATAACGAGACTAGAATCTCACATTTCTATAATCTTTACCTCAAAACGATCCTAATTTTAGTGCTTCCTAGCTGTTTCCTGCTTGTAATCCTTAGCCTGCTTCATCTTCAGAGATAACGTCAGGAAATAAAGTCATGTAGGAACTTACTATAACATGTTCTTTGCAGTTACTTACCTGCTTTCAACAACCAACAGTGACCCCTTTTAAGTTTAAGATGCTCAATTTAAAGGCTCTTTACCAAAGATCCTATAGAAAAAGTTCTGAAACCTGAACTGGAATGAAAGTTCTTTCTCTGCTACTTCCAAATGGTGCTCTCGAATAATGAAGTCAGTGTATACTGAAGGACATCTATCTTTTCCTTAAAGCTGAATAACAAAGCCAAAGTCTGAAATGAGACCCTTGCATGATTGTCCCCCAGGGATTATCTGAGGTGCTGCCTCCAGAACCTAGGAAACCTTAAGAACAGAGGCCATTCACTTCCTGTGTGAGAAAGGGAAAGGGGCCCTTGGGTACATGACTCCCAGCAATTCTTTATCAATAAAAAAATGAGCCCGGCTGGTGTAGCTCAGTGGATTGAGCGCGGGCTGGGAACCACAGGGTCCCAGTTCGATTCCCCGTCGGGGCACATGCCTGGGTTACGGGCCAGGTCCCCAGTGAGGGCCATGTGAGAGGCAACCATACATTGCTCCTTCTTCCTCGCTTCTCCTCTCTCTGAAAATAAATAATAAATAAAAATCTTTTAAAAAAATTTAAAAAAAATAAAAAAATTAAAAAATGATGGCAGTAACTATTTTTAGATATTGTATCTTTCACATACTACACCATACAGGCTTTTCTTTGCCAAGTAGTGTATAATTTCCTAGTCTTTTAAATACATACAAGGTCTGTCCAAAAGGTATCTAGCCATGTAATGTGAAAAATAAAGACATTTACTGAAGAAGACACAAGATACAAGCAACACTGTACACAGGACAATGACACCTCAGTCCCCTTCAGTGTAGGCACCTTGGGACCTCACGCAGTTCTCCCAGTCACCATCAGCTGCCCTATCATATTTTCCTGAATCTCATCGATGGTCTGAAATCTTTCCCTTTCAAAGGTGATTTTAGTTTTGGGCCAAGCCAGAAGTCTCAAGGCACCAAATCTGGGCTGTAGTGGGGCTGAGTCACCTGGGTGATTTGATGTTTCGCCAAAAAACTCTGCACGAGACGTGATGCATGAGTGGGTGCATTGTTGTGATGAAGCTGCCAATCACCATTTGTCCATAGCTGCAGCCTTCTGAGTCATCCGAATAGTTTCCATGGAAGAATGTTCAAGCTTAACGCAAAATCTGATGCAGATTCATTGCTCTACTCACTGAGTCATTTTGAATGTGACGGCCACACAGCACACATGCTTACTCGATGGCACCTACCGCCCCCACTGACTAGTACAGTGAAGTCATCGTTGTTCACACATGCGCATTCCAGTCCACTCTCCTTGGCTGCCAGCTTACATGGATGTCAGGCAAACCATTCTCATTATATTAACAATGGCTGGAGTTTTTGCAGACAGACCTCATAAGTACAAAACACAAATGTTAGACAATATAAGGATACAAAGACTGATCCACAAGGGTTATGCTAGTTTTACTTAGAACAAGCCGACTGCAAACAAAATGTTACATCAAGAATTAGTTTTAAAAGATTTCCTGGAAGAACAGAACGAACTACGTTTCCCGTTAACCTAACCTTATTTCATATCCGCCCTTTCTTCAGTTGTATCACACCATGGTGATCAGGTACTTTATATGAGCTCATTTTTATATACAATGTTGTATATCACATCAGGCAAAATAATAGAGTAAAAGATGAAATAAAAATGTGTTTTCAAAAATTACATTGTTCTAGTACTTTTCAATTAAAAAAAATGGAACACAAAAAAATTGAAATAAAAAATGAAAAGATGGAACACCCATCCTAGACCCCGACGATGAGAGAAGGGCACAGCAACACCACACCAGCTGCCCTTCAGGCACCGGGCCTGGGTGGGACTTCACTCCGTGAGGACGCGTCATGGGACAGAAGCACTTCACTCTAGCAGACCAGTGTCCCTCCCCGGCGTCTCTTTCAAATGTCTAAGTCCTGGACGTAAGACTGAAGGTCAAAGGAGAGGAGGGAACTAAACGGCCACTAGCAGCTGCCTCAAAGTGCAGGGCTCTGACCTACATCCTAGAAGAGCGCCTGCCCAGGGGATAAGGGCCAGGTGGCTCTCCCTCAAGAAGGGAGTTCTTGCGACAGCACATTCCTCCCTCGCTGCCAACAAGGGCCGAGTGTGAGAACTCACGGCAGTTTACAGGAGCCGGCTGCCCAGCCAAGGAAGGTGCCACTTCAGACCTGGCCAGCACCAAGCAGGATGACAACATCACTCCCCTCGAGGTCCTCATGGCTACTGGGCAGGGGAGACTAACGTGAGATAAGACTGTCTGAAAGCACCTCCTTACACTAAGTGTTCCAAAAGAAAAACGAGTCACATGAGGGAGGTCCAGTGAGCTGGGGAAGCTGGGGGGAACGGGGTGGTCAGTTTTTAGTACTCAAGTCATTCTCAGTAGAAATAGCTTTGAAATTAGTAGTCAGGAGTCAGGTTAGGCCATAAAAGCCTATTAAACTAATAGCGAAGGTGACGTAACATTAGGATAGCAAATTCGTGATGTTCCCGGTGTCTGTTACATGCATGAAGCATTTAATAAGCCTTTACTGAATGCAGAAGATGCATTCCTCAAAGTCATCCCGAAACAGCTAAATGACTGAGACAACTGGCTGGTATCATCCTTGCTCATCACCTCACTGTTGACCTCCAGTACTCACCGATCTCATTACGGGGACAGAGACTCTGCACACAGCACCTACACCTGTCAGACAACGGCCCTCCCCCGTGGCTCCCCCTCCCCAGGAATAAATGCTGATCCTCGGAAGGCATGTGTGACCCTATGGGATCTGGTCCACCCTACACCCCCGTTGTTCCCTCTGCTCCACACTCACAGACCTCTATGAGGCTCCTCATACAGGAGTCCTCATCTGCCTTGCAGCCTGTCCACCTTCAGGGCCCTCCACCCAGATAAACCTCCCAGAAATCCAGTTTCTCATCTTAGACGCAAACGTCCCTTCTCACGGAGGCCTTCCTTGGTCACCCTCGTGAACATGGCCGCCTCCCCACCCAGATGTACACATGCGAGCTTCCTACTCCTCATCCCTCTTTATTCTTCTTAACAGTACTCACCACAGCCTAACGCTCCATGTATTTTAGTTCACAGCACGTCACCTAACTCCCCCACTAGAATGCGCGTCTGTGGCAGCAGAAATTTCTGTGTACAGCTATAATTCCTCAACACGTATTTGAAAGCAACGATGAAAGAACTGTCCATCTCTAGCTTAAATCTCCCCCAAATTCCAGACTTGCATGTCACGCCGATGACTCAGCACCTCCACAAGGTGACCTCGTACATATCACAATGTGTCCGGACAAGTTCTTCCTTGAATAAACGTCCCGCACTTTCCCTCAAACCCCGCCGTCCCCTTCTCTCCTCCATCTCACCCCCGCACACGAGCATCTCAAAGGAAACCTAGGACTCAGCTCTTCTCTCTCCACGTCTTCCTCACAAAGCACGGAGACCCTGAGCAACTCCCTGGGCTCCCTGCGACCACCTCGAAGCCATCACTCTGGCCCCCCACCCCCAGCCACTGCCCTCCATCCTACCACTTCTCACCCAGCAGCGTCCGCCTGCCACCTGGTCTTGCTGGGTTCACGCCTGTCTTCCTCCCATCCATTCTTGGCAGCAACTAGTTGAGTCTTTAAGGGTCAAATCAGCAAAAGCTCCAATGGATCCTCTTCACACGTAAAACAGAAACCAAAGACCCTCCATACCTGGCCTAGCTCAGGTGACCTTTCCAGCCTGTCTCCTACAACTCACCCACCCTCCCTCACCACAAGACTCGCCAAGCCCACTCCTCCTGTGGCCCCGCTAGCCCATCTGCTTGGGCTGTTCATTCCCAAAGCACATGAAAGGCTCCTCTTGTCACTCAGTAACTCACCTGCCCATAGGTATTTTCTGACCACCAGCCTCAAGTCACCTCCCCACGGCCCACCTCCCTCCCTTGACCAGCTGTTACAAGAAAGCAAATGGACAGAGCAAAGGGTGCCTTTCTGTGCTGCAGAGCCTGGAGGTGCAGGTAGCAGGTCGGTGGACACCGACAGCACACCCGCTGCCTAGGCCCCTGCTCTCATAAAGCATCACAGTGGCCAGCCACACCAGAGCCAGCCACTGCCAGCGTCCTGAGGACAGCAAACAATCCATTCAGTACACATGACCAAACACCTTCTGTCAGCTACCCCCTCGGTGAGCAGGTCATCGACAAGGGAAAAGACACTTAAACCAACAGCACAGATAAAAACAGCTCTTTCAATGTGCACCTGAACCACTGACCGTGGGGGGTTAAACCAGGGCCTCTGAGGAGCAGATGCTATGACAAAGTTAGGCACGTGAGAGATTCATATGGGAACAATGTGGAGGGAGGCCGAGGAGGCTGGAGAGCTGTGTGAGATGATACAGGTGGATGCTTGTGGAAAGCGGGGGAAAGGGAGGCAGGCGGGAAAGTCTCAGATTCCGGGCAGCTCTGAGAAACTTTCAAGCCAATGTGGAGTCCCTGAGTCGAAGTCCCCTCAGGAGTCACAGCCTCCAAGGAACGAGCCTGCTTCTGCATTCCTGCGATGGGAAGCGTGGCCTCAGTGTGAAGGCGGTGTGGACCCAGAGCCCGGCAGGTGAGGCCACGGGCAGGTCACGGCCACACGGGATCAGAACAACCTGCTAGACTAGACCTGAGTCCTCGAGCTCACCCAGTGGGCCCTCTCCCGCTCAGCTGAGACTCCGCAGCACACGTATCCCAGTCTGATTTCTCCTGGCAACGTAAAGCAACCACCGCCATATCCCCGCTCAGCGGCTCCCTGAGGCACAGACCTGCCCTGTGGATGGCTTCACTGAGTTTGAAAAACTGTTGTCAAAAGGCTACGCATTCAACCAGTTACAGAGAATTCTTGATTTAAAACTGAGAGTAAACACCGTATGTAATTTTTACTTTTATTAATTCAATAAACATTCATTAAAATGCCTCAAATGTGGCTATAAGAAGATCAAAATTTCCTCTTAAAATGCTTCCTGTGGCCTTGACTGGCGTGGCTCTGCTGGTTGGGCATCATCCTACAAAGCAAAAGGTCACCGGTCGGATTCCTGGTCAGGGCACATGCCTGGGTTGTGGGTTCCACCCCAGGTCGGGGTCCCACAGGGCCTGGGCGCGCACGAGAGGCAACCAACCCATGGATGTTGCCCACCCCCTCTTTCTCCCTCCCTTGTCTCTCTAAATATAAAGACATAAAATCTTTTAAAAATAAAATGTTTCACATGAAGTGGCAAAGCACAGACAAGCAAACAGATACAACACTGTGATACATCCTACACGGAACAGCAGGCACCCTGCTCTGGGGAGCGCGGTGTTCTTAATAAAAGGTGGGGCTTCAAAGATAAAGTGAAGTTTAAACTTAAGTCTTAAACAAAAGAAGGAATTCAACGTGTACAGAGTTAGTAGCAATGAACAGTATGCAAAGTTTTAGTATGTTAAAATTGAAATCACAGTATTAATTTTTTAAAAACTTATAAATCAAAATTGTGTGAAGAGACAATTGCACTAGGACGATTTACTACGAAAAGAAAAAGAAAAAGGGAATCTTTTTTCCCCCATCATTTGTACTGTCTGTGTCATGTAATGATTCTGAATAAAATAACTCACATAGAGGGAGGGGCTGCTGAAAAAATGATGCTCTCTGATGTCAAGAACACTGGGTGTGCCGTTGGGAGCACATAATCGGGGAGATGAAATTAACCCACTGTGCTGCTTCTATTTTCCTGGCTTCTCAAACTTTTTAATATAAGTATGGTCACTCCAAGTGTCTCCAAGGTATTCTGAGCAGGAAAAGGCTACCCATAACATTCAAAGAAAGATTCTTACTTCCTTGAAATACTTTCAATCTGAGGAACAGAAACTTGTATCCAGTAGCAACGCAAAGGATTTGTCCCATGTTTTGCTTCTGTGGGATCTTCCGTGAGATACCACAGCAGAAAAGCAGGCAACCAAATATTTAACCCACGAAACAGGAAAATTAGTGGCCCCTCACTCAAGTGAAATGGTCAACTGAGTACTGGGGCAGTGTAAAGGGAATATTCTTCAGTCATGAATAATGGATTTTGCTAAAGTGGTATATATAAGCAACTAGTCAGTAAGAATAAATTTTAAAGATTTTCCTTTTTTTAAAAATTGTATTTATTTATTTTCAGAGAGAGGAGAAGGGAGGGAGAAAGAGTGGGAGAGAAACATCAATGTGTGATTGTCTCTTGCACGCCCCCTACTGGGAGGGGCCTGGCCAGCAACCCAGGCCTGTGCCCTGACTGGGAATTGAACCAGTGGCCTTTCAGTTCACAGGCCAGCGCTCAATCCACTAAGCCACACCAGCCAGGGCTAAAGATTTTCAAACATGTTTTATAAACTGAAATATCTATTTGTCCTCACATATGTAAACAAAAATCTTTATTATACCAGACAAAGTATATGTCACAAAATTTTAAAGAGAGTTCTGCCGCAGCTGCATGGCCTAGCAGTTGACAAGAAAAATCTGAGATGTCCTACTTTAAATGACAGCAGGCACAGGGTGGGAGAAAGAGACTAGAGAGGTTCATCAGTTAGAAAAAAAAAAGATGCTTACATCCTTGAACGTATGTTGAAACTCTGAATTAACTTCCAGGTAGCTATTTCCACCGAAATCTAGAGAGACTAACCGACTAGCTGACCACCCTTACACAAGAACTTTCTGGACTATCACCCACAACCAATCCAAAAGAGCAAACACTTCCTTCCAGACTATGCACCTATCCCAGAACTATATCCACCTCACCTTCGGCCACCCGCTTTACCTACAGCCAACGTAAATTCTTTCAAACAACTTACATCCTTCTCCCCAACCTCACTAATTAAGAGGCAGTGAACATGCTGGTCTTTCCCTCCCCGCCCTGCTGGTGGTTCGGACTGCATGCGCCAGGACCTGGTCCTTCCTCTGGCCAGCACGTGGCTCAACACACCCTTTCCTTCAGAAAAACTTGTAGCTGCAAAGGTTATCGCCTCACATAGTTCTCAAAGGTTCTGACTCAGGACCCCTTCACACTCTTCAAAGTTATTAAGGACCCCAAACAGCTTTTCTTTGACAGCTTTTCTTTAAACAGCATTAAAAATTAAGGCTGTGAAATTTTGAAAATAGTCATTCACTTAAAAATTTTAATAATAAACCTATATGTTAAGATAAATGTTTTTTATAAAAAAAAAAATAGATTTCCAAAGCCAAAACATCTAGTGAGTACCAGTATTGTTTTTACTTTTACAAATCTCTTTAATATCTGGCTTCACAGAGGACAATTAGATTCTCTTATCGGCTTCAGCATTCGCTATGTTGCAATACGTGGCTTCGGTTAAAGTTTACAGAGTACATCCAGCCTCACAGCGACTTGTGTTGGGCAAGGGAGGAGTACTTCAATAGCTGCTTGGGATCACTGTGGACATTCCTCTTTGATACAACGACTTTAGGCAAGCGGTAGTTTGTTGCTGCTGCTGCTGCTGCTGTTTTAAAGTAGTAGTGTCTTAAAGAATAGCTGCCAGGCAGACTCCAAAACCACAGCAATGTGTTTGTTTGCACTGCTGCGTTACAAATTCATCTCTATCTTGACATGAGGCACTGATCATCTGGAAAACAGTGGTTCACAGAAGTATGCAGATCTCCCAAATGCTGGCACATTTCATTACATAATGTGAAAAACTCACATTCGTTAATATTGCCATCGATCTCACTGAAAGTCTTTAAGTACTGGGAAGCTGTCGTGTTCATGGTAGCAGACAAAAGTTTTTAAATTTGTAATTTTTGCTTGAAAACACAAATATATCCTCTTTGGTCTCAGCGGCAGAAGCGAGATGAGGAAAGGGACGTCGTCGTTCGGCAAGCGCCGCAACAAGACGCACACGCTGTGCCGCCGCTGCGGCTCGAAGGCCTACCACCTGCAGAAGCCCACTTGCGGCAAGTGTGGCTACCCCGCCAAGCGGAAGAGAAAGTATAACTGACGTGCCAAGGCCAAACGATGAAACACTACCGGGACCGGCCGCATGAGGCACCTGAAAATCGTGTACCGCAGATTCAGGCATGGATTCCGTGAAGGAACAACACCTAAACCCAAGAGGGCAGCTGTTGCAACATCCAGTTCATCTTAAGGACTTCACTGACTAGTTCCACAAAAAACGTTCTGGTGTCCAAAGTAAAAAAAAAACAAAAAAAACCCACAAATATTATCATTGGCCATAAATTCTGACAGCTGCTCTCCATTTACTTTACAGACAATGTCCACCAAATACCCAAGCATGAATAACTGTGAATAGCTTGCCACCCATCCTTCCAGGTAGAAATGGCATCCCTCACCAGAAGCGGCTCGTTCACTTTGCAGCCCCAACAGCACACCGGCTGCTCTGCACACAAGCCCTGAACCTCTCTGTACGGCAGGAATGCTCTTCCCGTTTCCCCAAGCCGAGGATTAGAAGGATGAGTACTCAAGGGCCCAGATTTAAGAAAATGAATTTTTATTGCTTCATCAAGATAGGACATGTTTACATGAAAGTAACCGCCCCCCTCTTATTTTTACTGCACGTGGAATGTGCCGAAGAAGGCAATGACCGTAGGTGTGCTAAGGCACCAGCAGTTTTACCCATCGTTGCTTTTGCACCATCGGCACAAACACGGGGAAAACACAAATGAGATCTTAGAATTATTATGAAAATAGTCTTCCCTCACAGGCCCCCAGAAAGGGTCCCAGGTACCACCAGAGGTCTGTGAACCACGGTGTGGGAACCGCCACAGACTGCTTCCGGAAAGAAATACAAGAAATGGATACCAAGGGCCGCCTCCGGGGAGAGGCCAGGGGTAGGAAGAGACTCACTGGACCCTCCCTACCTTTCCATAAAATCGTTTCACTCCTCTGCAGTGTGTATCTGCATTATTTTTTTAATACAACATTTTGCAAAGCTTTGTGATCAATGGAGAGACAGAGCTAAACCAGACCTTTGACAGCCAAAACGTTACCTAGCACCCAGCAGGCATGCCATCATTACTGAATGAATGAATACACTGAATAATTAGCAAATGCCAAAAAAAAAAACAAAACAAAAAACAGTAAGTGGCAAAAAAATCCAAAGAGGAGGCAAGTGTGGGAAAATATTTCAAGAAAGTAGCCACATCAGAGACAATCAGGAAAGGCTCAGAATAAGCAGGCATTTGGGCTAGGCTTTGACAGATGAATAGAATTTAGCCATGAAAACTTTAATTTACCACAATATATTTAGGAAGAACAACAAAAGTTTACTGATGTGAAGGTAGTATCAGCCTGTCATTTTGAAAACCAAGAACTATATCCCAAATTTAAGACATTAAGCCCCGGCGGGGTAGCTCCGTCGGTCAGAGCGCAGCGCCCACGTGCCAGGGCTGTGGGCTCATCTCTGGCCAGGGCACACGCAGGGAGCAACCAGTGAGCACCTGGATGAGTGGAATAATAACAGATCGATGCTTCTCTCTCTCTCTCTCAAATAAATAATTTTTTTAAAAAGATTTAAATAGGGGGGAAAAGCTTTGTGAAAGAAGTCCTTTCCTTCTTTCCCACAAACAGAGCTTTTCCCCTTTTCCTTTGACACCATCCATGCTGGGGCCCCAGTATTATCAGAATGCAGGAAAACAAAGAACTAAAGTTAAAGCTAGGGAAGAACTGTATTAATCAGAATAAAGAAACAGGAATGGGACAAATGTAGCCTATTGTGTGGGATTTCCTCTCTAAACCAGTGCAGGCCACTAAAACAAAGAACAAATCTTACAGCATTGTTCATGTTTTTAAAGCAGTTCAGAAGCAATAGCCCCAAGGCACTGCACAGGACCAAAATCAGGGGTGGTGTACCCAAGGTAATTTGATACACTAATAGGTAAAGCACAGTGTTTGGGAATTCTTTTTTTTTTTTTTAAAGTCAAGGTTGTACTTCTAATGCCTCATTTTCATCCAGGGACATCATTACATACTTGGAAGAGTCACACGTGTGAATTCTGAGTGTGTTCATGGGGAGTGGGATGGGAGGCTGAGAAGAGGGGGTTCTGTGCAGCCCCACCCTTCATGCTCATCTTAATTTAAAGGTGACCCCTAAGTCAAGAAGGGTGAACCAGCCCAGAAAGCTAGGGAGTAAGACCACAGCTGTGCTTTATTTCTCCAGAATCCATAACAAAAAGTCAGCAAAGTTGCCCTGTGGGTAGAAATCTGTGCGTTCTAAGACCAGACACTTCCCGGAGGGCCAACCCCACTGACAACAGTGGCTGACCAGAATGCAGGAAGGGTGCTGGAGAACAAGGCCACGCAGGAATGATAACAAAGGCAGGAGCCTGCTTCCAACCAGCCACTGCCGGTGTGCAGGTTGCGGGGACGCAGTGCAGGACTTCCCAGACTGGTCAGGTAGGTGCCTATCCCTCACTACCGGCTTCCATGCGGGCAGCTTTTTGCCTGTTAAGTTTCCTCTTTCTCCAACCTGCCTAGCATAGTGCCAACTCTAACTTTTAAGCAACGCCTCCTTCAGACAAGTGTGAACACTGCGCAGCCATCCTATTTAACATTACTTTATTCTGAATTAGAAATCTATCTCCCCTCCAACATTGAGGGGAGGGAGCGGCACAGGACAAAGTGAATCCCACTTTTACTTCTACCTCATCAAAAGATTAAAACAATGACAATGAAACTAACTTCAGTTGCTTAGGGCTGTGATTTGTTAATACCTTTCATGAATTATATACATAAAACCTCAGCCCTGTCAAAGTACTCCAATATACACTATCTGACGGAATCTCCACTAGAACGGTGGGGCATCAGTAAGGCAGGTGTCCGCCTCCTTTTACAGCTGGCCAAACCCAAGTTAAGAGATGTCATATTCAGTGGACATTCAGGGCTACTGTGAAGATGCCAAAAATCTGCTGAAGACACAGCCCCGGTCGCAAAGCCTCTCTCGGGACAATGGGGAGGGCCCCACGTCGACAGGAATCACACCCGAACCGCAGAAGCCAGCACTGAAGGTGTGGAAGCACCCTGGGAGCAAGGCCAAGGGTAACTGTGCCCGAGGAATCACTGACCTATTTGGGTCCGTCTAAGGGCTGGGACAGAAGCCAGGGCTCCTGTCTCCTTGGTGGCAGCTGCACTCTGCTGTGCCTTCCCTTTGACGTATTGTTCTCCCCCTTTCTCGGCTTAAGCTACATTTCCAGGTTCTTCTCCACTTATATATAATCTTATATCCTTATCTTACGTATAACTCCTCCACAGACGTCTAAAGTGACAAAAGATAAGAGGTATTTCTGTCACTGCAATACTTGACTTTGTGTTTGTTCTGTCATACAAATTATGAAGTTCTCTGAGGAAAGGATCTAATCTTACCTACCCACCAGCCCCTAGAAAGCACTCAAACATACAGCCACGAAGAAACAAGAAATTTAGAGAATCACAAATACACTGGCGCAGAAAGTAGGAGCAATCTGCAAAAACATATTTCAATGCATAAAATCTGAACTGCGTTGCATTATTTTCCCGAGATGAAAAGCTATAACAAATTCAGGACAGCGGTTCCTGTGAGAACCATTTCTAATTTGAGTTTTTAGACTTCCCAAAAGCATCTAATCACCAAGAATTCTCAAATCCACCCATTTCTTACTGCATTTCCATTTTTTAAAAAAATGCGCCACCTATCACAGAACGTTTAAAAATTTGCATGTTGAATTCCAAACAATTTCAAGTAGATGTTGTATGATCTGTGAAGCAGACAACAGCACCTACCTCCCTAGGTTTGGTGAGAATTAAATGAGTTAGTACAAGCCAGTGCACATTTATTAGATGGGTGTAAGAATTCACTACTCCAACCACAGCAAAACATATCAACCTGAAACCTAAAGAACAAGGCTATAAAAAAAATGGATTCTAAAAGCTGAAAATGCACTTAAATTTCAGAAACAAAGTTAGACATTCGATGCTTTTCTTGATACTGCGCAAGAACTTTCTCTTCGAGCACCGACATCCAACAGCGCATTAGCACACGGGTTTGGGAAGCAATAACCTCCAGATGGGTCATGCCACCCAACACCGCTCGAGCGGAATCTCTCCAGTCTATTTTCTAACAAGCAAAGAGCCATTTATTGAAGTTATTTTTAATTTTTAAAAATGCGGTGAAGGCGCTAAACAACCTCGTTTTAAGTGCCTCCTGAGAGGGAGGTGCCGTTTTAACCCGGTTTCACAGGAGAGGAAACTGAGGCACACGACGAAGATGGGCTCACAGGTTCGCACCCGAGGTGGGCAGCAGCTGCCACGGTACAGCCACGCTCGTGAAGCCCAAACCTGCGGCCGCGGGCTGGGACAACCACCGCCTACAGCTGAGACAAAACGGTCACTCGCGTCCGGGTTTACGCGCCTGAGGTCGAACTACCCACCCAGTCAACCGGCCGGGCACCCGAAGCGCTGCGGTGGCGAGAAGCCCGCAGGGGCCGCGGGGGTCCAATGGTCCTGGCGGGAGGGACCAGGCTCGCTCCCCGGGTGACTGCCGGGCAGGGCGGGGGTCCCGGGTGAGGGGCGGGGCAGGATTCCCGAGTGTGAGGAGCATGGTGGGGGTCCCGCGTCCGGGGTGAGGGCTGGGCGGGGCCGCGCGGCCGGGCCGCTCACCTTCCGACAGCTCCAACTCCAGCTCGGCCAGGCTCTCTCGCACCTCGGCGGGCAGTGACACCGGCTCCAGCGGGCACCCGCGGTCCGCCATGGCCCGCTCGCTCGCTTGGGCCGCGCCCCGCGACTGCCAGGCCGGCTCGAGCCCGGGCGGGGACCCGGGTCGGGGTCGGGGTCGGGGCCGGGTTCGAGCGGCGATGCGGGGAGCGGCTACGTCGCTCCCCTGAGCTGGGGGACCAGCATTGGTCCGTCGGGCTGCAGAGACGGCAAGGTAGGGGCGCGGCCCGAGGGGCTCGGCACCGGCGCAGGCGCGAGCACGAGCACTGGCACGTTCACAGGCGGCTCCTCTAGCGCCGCCGCCGCCTGCGCGCCCCCGACACTCGGAGAGCCCTACACTGGGCCCGCGTGCGCGGTTAAGAGGCGGTAGGGGTGCGCGCGTGCGCATCGGATCGCGGGCGGGGCTGGGAATCCCGGCACCGCCCAGCAACACCGATTGCTCGCTCTCATTGGCCCAGAGGTCGCGGCGAGGTCGCTCCGAGTTCCCATTGGGAGAGGCGGGAGTACGTCACTTCCGAGAGGCTCTGCGCTCGCGTGCTGATTGTTTAGCGATCTGATTTCTGGAGAAAATCTGGTCGGGGGTCTCTTTAGGTGCAAGGATCTTTGGGTTGAGGTGCCCGCCCCCAATCTCCTCCTGGGGTAAGGGGATCCAACGTACCACGGTGTGCTGCACTGCTGGGGCTTTTTTCTGGTTCCTAGGAGCCTCCTGGGATATCCTGAGCACACCTACCACCCTGGCTTTGCATTGCAGCCGGGATAGTCGCAGAGGTGTGGCCCAGGCATTTTCCCCAGGCTTTTATGTGTTAACTCATTTGCTTTTGAAAACAGCCTTCGACGGTATAGTTCTGACCAGGAAGTAACTCCAGCAGCCATGTCAGATCACGAGGTGATCCTGGGAAGTGGAAGGACAGATTGGGGACAAAATACTAGGAACCTACAGGACCCTAAAGGAGCCGATTCCCACTTGCACATGGGACATGTGTCTGCATATACAAGGCTGGATTAGTGAATGTGAATATACATGTCCACGGTGGAGAGCCACCTTGCCGACGTCCTAATCTGGTGACTAAGTGAGGCAGGAGTATAAAGTCTGGCTGTTTGAGCCCAACACAGAACACCTCTGATGAGCAGCACAGGGGGCCTGCCAGAGCTTTGCTGAGCCTACCTACAGTCTGCATGATTCTACTTCCTTCCCCTTCCTCTCATAGGTGTTGATACCAAACATCTTGTACCACAAACTCTATCTGCTTTCAGAGAAATCATTCTGCAACAAGTATCAGGAGTAGTGTAAAGGCAGGTGATAAAATGGGTTTTGAGGCTGCTCACTCATCACTTGTGGGTGAAGCACTCTGTCCCTGTGAGGCAAGAGATGGGAGTGAGGAAACTCCAGAGGCAGCCCAGAACTAAGAACATCAGTATAGGACACAGACACTGTTCTAAGACTGGTTCCTCGGAATGAGAAAACTCCAGAGGTGCCCCAGGACTAGGACAAGGGACATTGATACAGGACAGAGACTTACTGTTTGTCACATTTTCTGGAAAAGCTCTGAATCATGGTGAATCATGACTGCACCCTTGCAGAAGATGCTACATGACCCTCACTTCATTATAATAAATTTGCATTGTGGGACTCTGTACCCTGGTTGGCAATCAAGGAAAATCATGGGAGACCGCCTACACAGTAGCTTAAAAGTAATACAACTACTTGTACATGCACAATAAAAGCCCCCCAAAATTAGTCAGGAAATATCCGCCCTGTAAGAATAGAATCCCTCCGGCCACTGGGGATCAATCTCCACTCAGAGTTGACCTGCTCCCATTCTGTGAAGTGTACTATCACTTAATAAATCTGTTTTATCTCCCGTACCCCGCTATGAACTCTGTGTTCTGTTCAGTTCTTTGTTCATGATTACCTAGAACCTGGTTAGCCATGCCTACCTGTGACATGCGGCACAATATGGTGATCAAGTTGTTAATTTTTCAACAGTGTTAAAGTAGGATGTGAACCATTGAAGTGAAATGGAATACATTAGTGGTGGTGTATTAGGCCTTTATATATATGGAAATAGTTGCTATAAGGAAGGATAACGGGGGACTTCCGCCAAGATGGCGGCGTAGGTGGATGCACTCGCCGCCTGCACATCCATACTGTCTAAACAACGAACACAGTAGCGAAAAATTAAACAACCAGAACGGACAGAATCGAACTGAAGGGAAGTCCGACACCCAGGAGGTAGGAGAAGACGAACATCCAGGCCGGCCCCGCCCCCAGAGGCAACGTCATCCAAAAAGCGACCCAGGTTACAGGCACCTGCCAGCCGACAAGTGCACCGAGATAAAAAGAATGAAAATGGCCAAAATGAAAGATCAGAACAAATTACATCTAACGGATGACGACATAGTCAACCTATCAGATGTGCAATTTAAAATGTTTGTAATCAAAATGCTAACAAAACTGCAAGATAGGTGGACGCAAATAGTTGAACAGATGAAGAATACGACAAGGATAATGGAGGAAGATTTACAGGGAACCAACAGGAAAAAAAAGGAGGTTGGATCTCAAACCAATGGGGTGGACCAGAAGGAAGAAACAAGAATTCAAAAAAATGAGGAGGGTCTCAGGAACCTCAGAGACATTTGTAAACAACCCAATATCCGGATCATAGGGCTGCCAGAAGGACAAGAGGAACACCAAGAAATTGAACGCATTTTTGAACAGATAATGAAGGAAAACTTCCCATATCTGGCAAAGGAAATAGGCTTCCTGGAAATCCAAGAAGCTCAGAGAACCCCAAAGAAGCAGGACCCAAAGAGGAACACACCAAGGCACATCATAATTACATTACCCAAGGTCAAGAATAAGGAAAGAATCTTACAAGCAGCAAGAGAAAAAGAGACAGTTACCTACAAAGGAATCCCCATAAGACTGTCAGCGGATTT
>PVJI01007771.1:0-75131 GCA_004026765.1 Micronycteris hirsuta | reverse complement strand
GAGAAAAGGAGACAGTTACCTACAAAGGAATTCCCATAAGACTGTCAGCTGATTTCTCAAAAGAGACCTTGCAGGCAAGAAGGGGCTGGAGAGAAGTATTCCAAGTCATGAAAGGCAAGGACCTACATCCAAGAATACTCTATCCAGCTAAACTCACATTTAGAATGGAAGGGCAGATAAAGTGCTTCTCAGATAAGGTCAAGTTCAAGAAGTTCATCATCACCCAACCTTTATTGTATGAAATGTTAAAGGGATTTATATAAGGTATGGAGGAATATCAACAGGGGAGTGGTAGGGGGAGAGGGGGGAAGGGGCACAGAATAAGTAGCATAAATGGGAGGTAGAAAACAGACAGGGGGAGGTTAAGAATAGTATAGGAAATGCAGAACTTATGTGTATGACCTGTGGACAAAACTAAAGGACGGGGAAAGTGGGGTTAAGGGGGTGGAGAGGAAAAAGATGGGGAAATGGGACAACTGTAATAGCATAGTCAATAAAATATATTTAAAAAATTAAAAAAAAAAAAAACCCAAATGGCCCGGCTGGTGTAGCTCAGTGGATTGAGCGCGGGCTGGGAACCAGAGGGTCCCGGTTCGATTCCCAGTCGGGGCACATGCCTGGGTTGCGGGCCAGGTCCCCAATGAGGGCCATGTGAGAGGCAACCATACATTGCTCTTTCTCTCTCCCTTCTCCTCTCTCTGAAAATAAATAAAATAAAATCTTTAAAAAAAAAAACCCAAAATGAAGCATATAAAAGAAATGACTTTAAAAATATAATTAACACTGTTTTAGTTATCTCTGGGGCAATTTGAAATGACCTAACATAAAATTCCAGAAAGAGAGGTTGGGGCAAGGGGAAACAAAAATATTTGAATACGTAATAGCTAAAAATTTCTAAATTTGATGAAAAATAAGCTCAATGAACTGTAATAAGCATAACAAAGAAAACTTCACTAAGTTATAGCATAACTGAATTTTTGAAAACCAAAATTTTGAAATTTTTCAGTAATAAAGAAAAAAATCTTTAATGTGGCCCATGAAGAAAAGGACATTCTACAGAGTGACAAAAGAAGAAAAATGAGTACAGACTTCTCATCGGAAACTACACAAGAAGACAATGAAGCACTAAATTTAAAATGCTTAAAAGACAACTGTTGACTGAGAATTTTATAGCCAATGAAAATATCCTTCAAAAATAACAACCAAATAAAGACTTTCAGATAAATTTGAATTGAGTTCATTTTTGCCAGCAGACCTGAAGTATAAGAAATATTGAAGGATGTTCTTTAGACAGGAAGAAAATTTTAACAGATGGAAGCTTGGATGTAGAAAAGAAATAAAGAAGGCAAAACATGGTAGATGTATGAGTAAATATAAAAAAACTTTATTAATTTCCTTTAAAAAGCAAAAGCAATAACAATATATTTTGGGACATCTAATGCATATAGAAATATAATGTAGAACAAAGAGCAGAGGGTGAAAATGGAAGTATATTACATTACAGTTTTTATATGTAATGTAGTATAATATTGGGTTAGCCAAAAATTTTATTTTTTTCCATAAAATGGCTCTAGTAGTGCTTAGTTGTCTTTAACTTCATTTGAAACAATTTTGTTAGATTGTATTGTGACAGCTGCCATATTGGCATGCATTTAACAAAGGAAAATTTATCAAAATGGGTGAATTTTTGTGCAGCCATTTTGATATTGCAGATGGAAGAAAATATGCAACATTTTCAGCACAATATGCTTTATTATTTCAAGAAGGGTAAACTGCAACTGAAATGCAAAAAAGATGTGTGCAGAGTGTGGAGAAAGTGTTGTAATCGATCGTGTCGAAAGTGGTCTGTGAAGTTTCCTGGTACTACTGACATTATGGCCAAATAATTCTTTGCTATGGAGTTGTCTTATGCATTGGAAGATGTTTAGCAGCACCCACTAGAAGCCAATAGCAAGAGATAGCTGACATACTCAAAATATCCAAATCAATAAAGTTTTGGTGAAAATGAAAAATATGTCTTTTATTGGACAGAAAAAGCTAAATGGACTTTTTGGCCAACCCATTATTATTTGAAGGTAGATTGTGATGACTTAAAGAGAAATACGGTAAACCCTAGAGCAAGAGTTGGCAAACTTTTTCTGCAAAGGATCAGATAATAAATAGTTTAGACTTTGTGGGTGAGATGCTCATTGTCACAACTACTCAATTCTGTTATAGCCTGAAACTCATTAACTAGACAGTCACAGACAATACATAGATAAATGAATCAGACTGTGTCCAATAAAATTTTATTTATTAATACAAATGGTGGGTCAGATTTGACTGCAGGCTATGGTTTGCCAATCCCTGCCCAGAACAACCACTAAAAATAAATAAAATAAAGTGAAATAAAATAAGAATAACATATTAAAATAAAATGATAGACTAGTAAGCCAATAATGGAGATAAAAATGCAATCAATAATAAAAAATATTCAAGTCAAAAGAACACAGGGAAAGACAAAGAAAGAACAAAAATAAAATGTCCAGAAAATAAATAGCAAGTTGGTAGATTGAAGCACAACAATATTGCTAATTCTATTAACTGTAAGAGTGTAAACATGTAAATTCAAAGGCAGATACTAGAAGACTGGATGAAAAAGCAAGGATCAAAAATATGCTGTTCAGTTAGAAAGTTCTTTAAATATGAAGGCATAAAGTAAAAGGTAGAAAACTATATTGTGAAAATACCAGTTATAAGAAAACCTGACTGGCTATAATAATGCCAGCCAAGTAGACTTCAGCAAGAAGGATATGACCAGAGATGAAGAGAGAGGCGTCATTATGATAAAAAGATCAATTCACCAAAAGACACAATAATCCTAAATCCCTACCCCAGATCTTCCAAATACGTGAAGCAAGAACTGACAGAGCTGAAAGGGGAAATAGACAAATCCACAATATTTAAAGATTCCAGTGCTTTTTCTCTCAGTAATTGATACAAGTATAAAGAACTATAGCAGACTTGAACAAAGGTATCAACCAACTTGACATTATTGATATTTATGGAATATTCTGCCCAGCAACATAGCTTGCGCCTTCTTTTCAACTGCACAAGGAACATTTAACAAGATCTATCATATGCAACGCAATAAAAGAAGTCTCAATAAATTTAAAGGTATTAAAATCATATAAAGTGTGCACTTTGATTACAATAAAAATATATTAGAAATCATATTTTCAGACATGTCTGGAAAACACTCAAATATTTGGAAATTAAACAACACAGTTCTCAGTAACTCATGGGTCAGAAAATAAATCACAAAGTATATTAGAAAATATACTGGACTGAATGAAAATGAAAACACACTTTAAATTTGTGGCTTGCAGCTAAGGCAGTGGCCAGGGAGAAATTTATGGTTTTAAGTGCTTATATTAGAAAATCAGAAATGTCCAAAATCGGTGACCCACCATAAGGAGCTAGAAAAAGAAAACTACTTTTAACCCAAATGTATATAAGTAAGAAAATAATAAAAATATAAGCAAAAATAGAATAATCATCTCAGAGAAAAGCAATGAATTTAAAACCCAACTTTTAGAAAACATCAAAAATGATTTGATCTCCATAGACCAATGAAATAGGAGAGGAAGAAGGTACAAAGGAACAAAAATTGGATTAAAAGAGGGGATAACATTATAAATCCTACAGAAATTAAAATGATAAAAGGTAATATTATAAACAACCTCTTGCACAAATTCTTTGAAATACTCAAATGACCAGAACTGATTTCAGAAAGCATAGAAAACCTACATTGCTCTAAATCTACTAGAAAATTTAAAGTTGTTATTAAAACTTTTCCAAAACCAATAATATATTAAGAGGTAAATTATATTGATGTTTAAGGGAGAAATAGTACCAATCCTCCATAAAACACTTCCAGAAGGTGTGGAGGAGGGGATACTTCACAATTCATTTTACGGAGACTATCCTTATCCTGCTATCAACACCAAAGACTTTGTAGGAAAGGAAAAATTGCACACTAATATTCTTCATGAGCACAAATGTAAGAAGTCCTTTTAAAAATTAGCCAATAAAATCCAGGAAAGAAAGAGGGCATAATATACTACATTCAGGTGGGGTTTATTCCAGGAATACAAGTTTAGCTTAAAATCATTTGACAAAATTTATATTCATTTATTTTTTTTTAAGAAAGAAAACACCTCTGAACCTAAGAAGAGAAGGGAACTTCTTCGACCACCTGATGAAGAGCGTCAGTGGAAACCTGTAACTAACACATGCCAAGGCAAAGACCAGGCTTTCACTCTAAGGTCCAGAATAAGACCATTCCCTTATTAACGTAAAACACAACACAAAAGTTTTCCTTAAAATGGATTATGGATTTAAATGGAAAAGCCAAATGTGTATATTTGCAGAAGAAAACATAGAGCAAAATCTTTACAACCTTCATGTTGACAAGTATTTCTTCAATAGAACACCTACAATGTGGAAACAATTTGATAAATTAGACTTAATCAACATGTAAAACCGCTCTTCCAAAGACAAGAGCAAAAGAATTGTAAAGCACTCCACAGACAGGTAAAATAGTTGTCATACATAAATCTGACAACTATTTAGTCAGGGTGTAGAACTCTTACAACACATTAGAAGACACAAATTTTTTTACGTGAGCAAAAACTTAGAAAAGACACTTTCCAAAAGAAGATATATGAGTGGCCAATAAATATGTGAGAAGGTGCTCAGTATTATCAGTCATTAGGGAAATGCAAATTGAAACCACAGTGAGATACCAGGGCACATTCATTAAAATGGCTACGTTTAGGCTGACAATATCAAGTATGGGCAAGGATGTGGAGGAACTCAACTTCTCATATGTTGCTGGTGGCAACAAAAACAATACAATCAGTTTGGGAAATAGCTAGGCACTTCCTCATAAAGTTAAACATATACCTACATATTTACCCTACACTGTAGCAAATCCATTTCAAAGTATTCACATACGAGACCTGGAAACATGTTCACACAAAGATGTGCACACAGATATTCATAACAGCTTTGTTGATGTTATCCCCAAACTGGAAGCTACCTAGATGATTGCCAATGGATGAATGGATAAACACATATTGGTATATCCATACAATGAAATACTTATTTAATCAACCAACCAATCAGTAAATCAGTCTTCTGAAAAATACGACACATGGAGGAACATAAAATACCATACATACAAAAATGTTTCTCTATGAATGATGCTTCACAAACCCTGGGTTTTTAGGATACATCCTGGGTTCTGAAGGGAGAGTCACTTGTGTTTCTGGAGATTGCCCCATGAACCCCTGCCTCTTAGTTCTGTGGATTCCTCCTCCACCTCAGTTCTCAGGCAGTCCTCACTCTCCCATCCCTGCCCCTCGGGGCTGTTCCAGTTTTGTCTAATGTTTCACTGAAAATTCCCAGCATGCTCCTCTCTTCTTCATCTCCCAGCACACCACCAACGCAGAGCCATGTTATGTAGAGCATTTTACTGAAGGTTTGGTGATGAAGGAGGGAAGTCACATCACAAGAGAGGAGCCAATTAAAGCTAGACGTCCCACAACTTGTCAGTGGTATTTACCCACCCTTGGGGGCAGTGACTCAGCCTCCTCACTCTTGGCTCAGTTCCTTTCTCTCCCCAGTTCAATCACTAAGATTAAACCCTCACGTCCTGTTATGTTGTAAAATAGAAAACTGTAAACCTCTTCTTTTTTTTTTTTTGGACATCTCGTGTCAAGATGAGCCCTGGTAACTACATTTGCAGAGTGCAAAAAAGCCAATAAAAGTAACTTCTCAAGCAAAAGAACCTTTATTTCCAAAATGAAGTTTCCCCAGATTAGTGTGTTTTACCTTGGATCCTTATTCAGATCCACTGAATAAAAATTTCTTGGCCAAGCACCTGGGAATCTGCATTTCAGCTAGCGCACGATGTCACCAAACCCCTCTGCCTTGATTTTTTAAAACCAATTTAAAACAGAAAAAAAAAATTATCCTTGTTTTGTGATTAAAAAGTACGCCCATTACACTCTGAGTGCCGTATTAGTCAGGGGTCTCTCACCCCTGACTTCAGTAGTTGTCATCTGCATTTTACCGTATGTATAGGACGGGTTCCTCTCCTATTTTTCAGCTGCATGGCCAGCCTAATAACACAGCAGGGGGGGTCCTCTTTAGGACAAGAGGTAATTGAAATTGTTAGGCAAAGCTCTGAAAAGCAGTCTGGGCGTGTGCTTTGTCTGGAGTGGAAGAAGTGCTTAAAGGAAAACCTTGAAACGGCAAATGACAGAACTTACCCAGAGGTTTACAGATGTCCTGTACAAATTCTAGAATATGCCGAGAACTTAATTTAATTTGGAGGGCCTCTTATCAGCAAGCAGATGAAGATCAAGAATCAACACTAAACATGTGGCTTAATGTAAATAAAGTTTTCAAAGCCCCCCTGTTTGCCATTCCAACAATTGATTACAGTAGGATTCTCTTCCTCTCCCCTCCTGGTCCCTTCCCCTCTCTTCTCCTCCCTAATCCCTCCTCCTTAACTCCTCCCCTGCCCCCAACTCTTCTCTCCCCTTTCCTTCCCCTTCCCCGGATCCTGCCGAACTGCTTTGATTCCTGCAGGGGCTAGGCATGCAGAGACTGAGGTACAGATGGGTTAAAGTTCCTCTTTAGCTACAAGTCTTTCAGGGGCACATGTTCCTCCACTCATGAAAATTAGATTGTTTCTCGTGGTCCAGAGACCACCTCGCTTAGTAAGCTTCTTTCTTGTCTTTAAATACAAACACTACATTTGTAGTTTCCTATTACAAAATCTCCCTGACGATAGTTGAGGCGCTAGTTTTTGTTAACCATGCCATTCCTTTAAAACCCGTATGGATGATAGTGCGGCCAGCATTTATTTAGTGCTTCTATGTTTATGCCATCTCGGGTGTTCACCATGGCCTTCAATCCTCAACACAGTCCTGTGCAAATGGTTCTAGGTTCACCCTTACCAGGCAGATGAGGGAACCGAGGCAAAGTTCTCACAGCGGACTGCAGATGAGGGTCAGGAGGGGCAACTTCAAAGCACTCCTTTTCAACCACAATATTTATACATTCCACAGATACTTGCGGAGTGTGAACCATGTGCCAGGCACCATGATAGGCACTGAGGATAGAGCAGCAAACAACGGATACAAAGACCCCCTACCCTGATGGAGCTTATGCTTTATTTCACATCTGTCATGTGAGTTTGTGATAGTTTACCTCACCAATCTCTACTGCAGAATGTTTAAACTGCTTTTTGATTTAATGTCCTTTAAAAAATCATACTATGTGGGGCATTCTGATTTATAAATCTACATCCCAATCTCTGATTATTTCACCAGGAAAGTTTTTCAGCGTGGGATTTATAAAGTTCAAAAGTATGAATATTCACTCAACTTCTGAACACATTTTTCCAACTAACCCTCATAAAGGGTGTAACAATTTACAGTCCCATCAACTTCAGCAACTTCTGAGACGGTTCATTTCACCACACCCTGCCAATGGGTAATATTCTCTCTCTCTCTCTCTCTCTCTCTCTCTCTCTCTTTAATCCTATCTACCTGATAGGCATCGTATTTACAGCAATGACTTGGTTTTATTTAGAGAAAAATAAATGTCACTAACTCGAAATAGTTGAAGAATGATGATTTGTTTTTAAAATGCCTCACATTCCCTTGTAACCCAATAGAAAAATTCAGTACTTCCCTCTTGATGCCTATGACTATATTTATGAAGCGATCTGTCTTTCTGACAACCAACCGCATGAAGTGCTTATTGACACAGGAATCTCCTGAGTGGCTTGTCTGCATTTCCACACCTTGAAACCAGAGGGCCTATGAGCAGTTGGCTTTTTTTGTGAGTAAGGGACTTGCCCATCCCCAGAGGAATCCAAATATGCTGGAATGACTTTTGATCTGGCCCTCTTTAGTGCTTGTCTTGTGCTACTTCTCTTAATTAGATGTGGCTTCTCCCTTTTTGGGATTTCCAGAGCACATTTTCTGTATCTTTGTCATGCACTTAACATATCCAGTCATGTTAAGTATGTATTTCTCGTAGCTGTCCGACTAGAAACATAAAGTGAATAGCACTGCCGTGTAGGTATGTGGAGAGAATCAAATGAAACAATGCACACAGCACACTTTGCAAGGTGCCTGGCACAGAAATACCCTCAATACATATTTTTTTGATTTAATGTCCTTGTTGAATGAAGGAATGAATAGTCAATGCACCATAAGTCTTGGATGCTGCTAACTGCTGGCAAGCATATGACTCAGGAATTCCTCTTCTCAGTATCCACCTGAAATTTGAAAACACTTATTTGTAAAGATATGTGTGCTCCTATGTTCATTACAACATATTCATACTAGCCAAGATATAGAAAGAACCTAATTGTCCTTCGATGATGATTGGATAAAGAGGCTGTGGTATATATGTATGCAATGGAATACTACTCAGACAAAACTAAAAGATGAAATATTGCTATTGGGGTGACAACATGGATGGACCTTGAGAGTAATATGCTAAATGAAATAAGTCAGATGGAAAAGGATAAGATCCGTATCATTTCACTCATATGTGGAGTATGAAACAAAAAGCAACAAATGAACTAACAAAACAAACAAAAAGCCAAACGCATAGATGCAGACAACAGAATGGTGGTCACCAGAGGGGAAGGGGGTTGGAGGAGGACCCAAGAGGGGAAAGGGGGTCAAATACAAATGACAGAGACTGGACTTTGGGTGGTGAGCACACAACAGAGCAATGCAGATGTTGTATTAGAAAGTTATATACCTGAAATTTATATAATGTTATTAACCAGTGTTTCTCCCATAGGTTTGATTTTAAACAATCAGAGGAGCTTGTGAAAATGCAGGACCTGAGGCTTCTCTTCCCAAAACTGGGTCAGTAATTCTGGGTTTGAAGCCTGGTCCAAAGTGACTCTGGAACAGGTAGTCTGGAGACGATGCCCAACATAGAGAACCGGGGTGACTTGGGAGCTCTGTGGCGCAAAGATGACAGCACACTCTTCTCTGAAGGACCCTGCTCCTATCTGTCTCAGCCCCTGACATGCAGGAAGTGCTCAAGGACAGTAACCTGTCCTTTGAGCTTTGTTGTGTGGAGGGGGGACAGTTTCTAGCTTTGTTGTGTGGGGGGGGACAGTTTCTAGGCCTCGCAATTCAAACCAGAGAACTGATGATTCCAAAACGCTCTTCTTTGCCCCCGCAGCGGCGCCATATTTTACCATGTGCCCGACACTTTATCTAATTTAATCTTCCTATACCTCCACTGGGGGAAATGGAGGGTCGAGGAGTTTGCTACGTGTCTAAAGTCACACAGAAAGTAGATGCCGGGTTTCAAACTACAGGAGCCATCGTTAGACCCGAGCTCCTTCCATGCAGCTTACTCCTGGGCTGGAGGAAAGAAACTGGGAGGCATCAACCACACTTGGCCTGCCGGGGCAGGTGAGGCATAGAACCCATCGTCAGTTCATCAGTATGTGAGTTGCCAGCAAATTCCTGATTATAAGTAATTGCATAAAACAGATGAGATTTTTCCCTTGTAAGTCGGTATTATAAATATAGGATATTAAATAGCTCTGACTTCATCTCCAGCCAATCAGCCTCTGACAGTTTGCATGCTACATATGTACAGCATGACTCAAAGAGCCCTTGGGCAGTGGGTGGGTTAAAAATCAATCAAACAATGATAATCTTCATGTGAGAACTCCCTGGCTTCCCAGTTGGCTGTTCAGTTAATCATGAGTCATGAATCTCCTTTTTAGGGTAATATCTACCATACAGCATGGCTGGTTACAGCGAAAACATAATACCCACTATCTTATGGGAAACATGTTATTAAAACATTACCTGATGATAGATTTACCTCATAATAATCCCTAGGATTAAACAAAAAAGGTAAGGGAGAGGGAGTGAAGGGGATGGAAAGGCGGATAGGAATAGCCACAGTGTTTGGCGTAAATCAAAAAGGGGTTTGTCTAGAGCTGGGTGTTACAATAATCCTTACTGTAATAATAAGAATGGAGGAGAGAGAGGGAGGGAGAAACAGAGAGAAACAAGGAGGCAGAGAAGTGAGGATACACGCTGGAAATGAATAATAATAATAGGCACCTTCTATTGTATTGTTAGTATATGCAGATCCTGGGCTAATTGTCTTACATACATTCTCATCTTTATTCTCATAAAGCTCCAGGGAGTCACTCCCACAGCATCCCCATTTCTCAGATTCCAGCCATATGCAGAGTACAATGGCTGAGGACAGAAGCCCTGGAGAGAATCTGGGTTTGCATCCCAGCTCCCTGTTTCCTCGCTGTGAAACCTTAATTTGCCTCAGGCTTCTCTTCTGCGAAATAAAGGTAATGGTAATTTTGCCCATTTTATAGGGTTGTTTAGAGGATGAAAGAGGCCAATAAGTAAATAAAGCACATATAAACTCAATAAATTCAATACATTTAGCTACCATTTCAAGCCGAAAAAAACCTGAGGTCAGAAGTTAAATCACTTGCCCAGCCAAGGTCACAGACTACAAAGTGACAGAGGGCAGAGCTGGGATTTGAATTTAAATCTGTGTGGCTCCATCCCTTACAGACTCTCAAACTTTCTGCTTCGGCTAATGGGAGCAGTAACGGCGGGCACTAAAGAGAACCTAATAACGGAGAACGCTCTCCTAAGGCACATGGTGCCAACGCTCACCCTTTGAGTCGACCAACCCCAAATTTATGGACCATTTTATAACCATAGGTATTATCTCCCTCAAAGACTGTCAGCGCAGGGACCCTCACATTTTCTAGAGGTATATTTTGTTTGGCCTGCCTAATGTTGGTTGGTACAGAGCTATAAAAATTTTTGAAAAAGTTATGAAAACTATACACTGTGAGACCCAGATATGTATCTTCTCTAGATAAGCAGGATGATTGGGACCCAGATCCCTATGTGCAACGTCAGTCATGCTTAGATGCCTGGGTATATTCCTACCACTCCCTACTGTCTCTTGCACCTAGCCCACTTCACTCCCTATGTTTCCATGACAGCCCGTTAAATATGGGGCACCAGGACCTAAGCCCTCTGAACTTCCTTTCCTTAGACTTGACACTTTTGCTTAGTGAATTTGTCCAGACGGTGGAGTCTTTGCTCTTCTCCCAGGTTGTCCCCCTCTTCTGACCTTGCAATTATCCAAATCCCTCTCACAGAATAGGACTCTTACAGAATCAAGCTTCCTGAGAGGGGTCTTGCCAGCAAGAGGACTGGTGGGGGGGGTGCGGTGGCAGTTGACTTATATCTCTTGAGATCTTTTGAGACCTCCCATGAAAGCATCTCCTGTTGGACTAGCCTCACCAGGTCCACGAGGACTCTCCTGTGTTGCTCTCCTTCCTGTGACAAAGAAGCCCAGGCTATCCCAGGAAGTTTGTCTTCCCCAGAGCCCAAGCTGGGCACTTGACAAGCCTCTTGCCTAAGGTCCTTGGGAGTTACCAGGCCTGGCTCTGACACTTACTAGCTGTGCGATCTTGAGCAACCGACTGATACTTTCTACACCTTCATTTCTTCATTTGTAAAATAAGGCTGAAGTTACCCATCTCATGAGGCTGTTGTGAGGCTTAAATGAGCTAATGAATGCAAAACACAGAGCCTGCCACCAAATATAGCAGTCATTATCATTTTTATAATTAATAATGAAACATCTTTGGCTCCTCTTCCCTCTCTAGTAAGTTGTGTTGAGATATTAAATAATAAAGGGGAAGAAACTTTCAACTTTTGGGGGGTCCTCACTGGTGTGGCTCAGGGGATTGAGTTGGCCAGCCTGTGAACCAAAAGGTTGCTGATTTGAGTCCCAGTCAGGGCACATGCCTGGGTTGTGGGCCAGGTCCCCAGTAGGGGCTGCGTGAGAGGCAACCGCACATTGAGACTTCCCTCTCTTTCTCCCTCCCTTCCCCTCTCTCTAAAAATAAATGAATAATAAAATCTTTAAAGAAACTTTTGAGGAGGAAATTAGCACAAAAATACCACCTACCGTTGGGACCGGGAGCCATACTTTTTGCTCCCTTTACTGGTATCACTGGATTGCTAAAGTGGTCCACAGAATCACCTCCTGGGGTCTCTGGTTTGCTGCCTCCTTTTGCAAACTGCCTCCTGGGAAGCTCCATCTGTTGTAATAGGCATTGACATTCCTTGGTTAATTTGTTATTGTTATGTTAGGAGAAGCAGACAGAACACAAAAACATCAACATATTGGAAAACTCAAAGACTGCATAGTAGAGGGAGAAGGAGTCGGGGAGCCTGGGTTCTGGTTCCCACCTTACCACCAGATGGCTGGGTGACAGGGATAAGTCATAGTGCCTCTGGGCCTCTGATTTTGGACAGCCTGCTCAGCCAACAGCATCCTGTGGCCAAAGAGAGGATGTACCATGGCCTGAATTCCCATGGAATCTCTTTTTCCCCACCTAGGGCTGGTCCAGGTGAGACCAGCATCTCGATGGAGGCTGGGTGCATGCCCAGACAGCCTTATGTGGTCTGTGAGCCAAGCAGAGCTTGCCTGCTACCAGGGTGTGATTGTTCTTGTGATTTGGCAACACCCTGCAAACATGTCCCATCAGGGCTGAGCTAAAAATAGGTCCTATTCTCTGGGGCATAGGAAAATCAGCAGCCTACCACACATGAGGTTGGCCAACCACACAGAACCAAGGCCACCACCATCCCAGGAGCACAATGGCCAAAGAGAGAAGGTTTGGTTAACTTTTCCACATGCATCCTTCCCCCGCAATTCTTCTGTTCCCCACCTACATCAGGGCCAGTGCCTTCCTCTCCCCCTCCTTCTCCTCTGCTTCCAGTAAACTGACTTTTGCAGAGGTATGTGGTCTACCGGAAAGAGCTGATGTGCAGGCATCAGGGGAGTTGGGTTCAACTCCTGGCTCTGCTATCTTCTAGCTCTTTGACTATGAATATATGATCCTTTTGAGTTTCAGTTGCTTTGGGACTACAATGGTGTTCATTATACCTACTTTCAAAGACTGTTTTGAATACTAAAAGCAACATGAGGCTAGAGCAACAGTTCAGGAAATTTCTCTTGCATCTGAATCACCTGGGTCAGGGAGCTTGTTATCATTGAGATTGCTGGGAGATAATATTGCCTTCCTAACAAGTTGCCAGGTGATGCTCAAGCTGCTGACCTGGGATCACCACATGCTAGGGGTTAAGTGTGTGAGCCCTGGAGTCAGACCACAAGGGTTTGATACCTGCTCCTGCCAACTCCAGCAGAGTGATTTTGGGTATGTTCCTAAACCTTATCTGGAAAAGGGGAAATAATCATTCCTACTTTATAGTGTTGATATGAGGATTACATGAGTTAATTCACATAAAGCACTTAACACAGGGTCTGGCAGACAGCAAACATCAAGTAAACATTAGCTTTTATGAGTATCACAGAGTTTGCACACACAGTGAGTTCAATAGACGCTGGTTTTCTCTCTCTGCCTACCGTTGTCAGCTCTGCTCAAATCTGTCTCCATGCTGCCCCTCCAAGGGTCTTTGTGTTCTGAGCCTCGGCTCTCTGTGCAGAAGGACAGGCTTATGTGGGGAGGATTTGGGGCACCAAGAAGCATGGGTTGAATGTCAAAGCCAAGCAATTCCAGGAGAACTTGAAGCCCTCAGACAGAATGGGCTTACCCAGGAGGACCGCGTCTAGAAGGGTGGAACTAAAAGCAGACCCAGGTTTCCTGACTTCCCAGCCAAGGCACTTAACATGACATCTCAATGTGTCCCTGGAAGCAGCCTGGCTGTCCCTAAATGGACTGAAGAAACGATCAGTCAACCAGCTCCCTGCCCCATGGCTGCATGATTGCTGGGCGTTTGGGTTATTTCTCCTTTGATTGTTTATGATTGAAGATGACACAGCTATAAACATTTAACATCTGAATATAAATGGCTATTTTTTTTTGGACTTTTTTCCCTTGGGCAAATGACCTCAGAGTAGAATTACTAGGTCAAAAAGTACAGACAGTGATACAGCTAGAAGAAAGCTAGACCTAGCAACTCTTCCAAGGGAAGGAACTTCTCATTTCCCAGAAACCTTGAGATGGGGATGTTGGTCTTTGAAACGAGTTAGGGAGTGGAAGGAGAGCCCAGCGCTGAATCTTCAAGGCTGCAGTGGAAGGCAGCTGTGGCTGAGAGAAGTGAGTTCTGGACCAGGAGTGCAGCATCTGGCAACCACTGGTAATTTCCCCAGGAAATGGTGTTTAGACTAGTGTTTCCCAACAATTAATGTGCATAAGAATTTCCTGAGGATTTTGTTAATATGCAGAATCTGCTTCTGTAGGTCTGGGGTGGAGCCCAAGGGTCTGCATTTCTAGTAAGCTCCATGTGATGCTGTTTCTGCAGATCAATGGACCACACTTTTGAGTAGCAGGAGTGTAGGTTCCCCTACCTTTCTTTGCTCATGCTATTTCTCTGCCTGACCCATCATTCCCACGATTTTTTAGATCCAGCCCCAAAGACTTCCCTGGTTTGACCATAACAGGCTGGTCAAGGAGCCTATCTGCTCTGGTACCCTGTATTGATGACTATCATAGCACTTACATGCTGTACTAAAGTGTTTGTCCCTTTCTCTTTTGGGGAGCAAGGACCAGTCTTATTCATCACTACATTCCCAGCATCTAGCACAATGCCTGTCATGGTTTGTGCCTAATTATTATTACTGGCTATGTGAGTGGGCATATGGAAGGGTGGATGGATAGATAGATAGATAGCTGGATGGATAAATTCGTAAATGACTGTAAGGAGAGGAAAGTAGGAAGTAATGGGTTAGGGAAAGTATGGCAAGCAACTAGAATTGACCTCAAGATCATTATTGTCTAGCTGGGGACATCTGAACCATACTCACTACTGAAAGCCCAGAGTCAGTGACCCTCTTCTGATCCTTGCCAACTCTTTCTACACCCCCAACAATGTGGACCCTGAACCAAGAATGAACTCAGATAAATGAATGAGATCCAGGAAGCTTAGAGGTCCCTCACAGGGTGGCTCTAATAAATACCAGAAAACAAAAAGCAAGTGTTAGCAATCTTTCTCCTGCCAAAAGAGTTATTTACACAAGTTTTCAAAGCAATTCCCTTCATCGCTTTTACATGGCTATTACATGGTTCTCTGCAGGAAAAGGTCTGGAGTTGGTTAGCTCCGTGGATTAGAGTGTGAGTCCCTCAAAGCCAAGGGCATCAGGAGCTTTTCCCCCTTATCTGCTCCAAGGCTGCAGGGTGACTGCCCAGTCCTGGCCAGTGGTGCCCATGGTTTTAACTGGGCCCAATGATTAGAGGAGAGTGAGCACAGGTCGGTGTGGCTCCATCTCTCTTATTCAGAATGACAGGCAGGGCCCTGAAGAAGAATGAACTTGAGCTTTGGTATCAGACTATCCTAGGAATGAAACATGGAAAGCTCACTCATCAGCTGCATAATCTTTTTTTAAAAAATGATTTTGAAGTAATTTCAAACTTACAGAAAAGTTGCAAGAATAGTACAGGAAACTCCTGGGTATCCTTTGCTCAGATTCACCAATTTTTAACATTTTGCCACATTTTCTCTCTCATTCTCTTCCTCTTTTAATTTTTTGTTTCAGTCTTTCTGATTGAAGAGGACAAACATTCAGCAACAACAAAAAAATGACATTCTGAAGTGAAAATTAGAAAGTTCTTTACAAGTTACAAAACTAAATAAATGTAAAAGAAATATAAGTAAACTTTAAGATGATACTGTTTTTAAGTATGCATCTTTTATTCTTCTAAAGTTATTAAGCCTTAAACTCGCACTAAGATTTTTGGGATACTCTGTAATATTAATGTATAATTTATTTTGGAACCATTCTAAAATAGATTGCACATATCATGCTCCATACATCACAGCTCCTAGTACTTTAGTGTGTATTACCTAAGAATAAGTATGTTTTCTTATATAACCTCCGTGGAGTTTTGGGAACTTTAAGATTAATAGAATACTTTTATATAGAATCTGTATTCCACTTTTTTCAATTTTACCAACAATGACTTACGTAGCAGTTTTTCTTCCCCTTGAGTATCTTGAGTAATTATGGGATACATCTATTTCTGTTTGTATTCAGTTTTAGATTTTTCTTGTTGATTTTATTTTCTTTTTGAATATTTAGAACATTAACATGCTTCCAAACTCATGACAACACAGAGATGTGTTCTTCCTCCCTAAACCTTTCTACCTAATTTCCTCAACCCCTTAGAGGTAACCAGTTTTACTGCTTTCTAGTTTATTGTTCCTGCATTTCTTTTTGCAAAAGCAAGCAAATGGTTATATTTGTGTTTTCTTAGTTCTCCTTCTTTCTTACACAAAAAGTAGTGCCCTACATGTATACTTTTGCACTTGCTTTCTTCCTGGAAGTCACTCTACATCCACATATGGAGATGTGCATACTTGTGGGAGATTATCATTGCCACAAATTATTTGCTGCTCTTCAGTAAAAGGTGGAATCTATTTCCTCTCTCCTTGAATTTGGGAAGCCTTTGTGACTTGCTTTGGGAAACAATAGCACCTGTCATAAGTGCTGTTCAGGTCTACTTTTGTATTTTTCAGGTATGTTTTGTGGTTTTCTTTATTATTATTGAAATAATAAAGCTTGATTTATTATTGAAATAATAAAGTATTATTATTCTACTCTAGCACAGCACAATAAAAGCTTTATTATTATTGAAATAATAAAGTATGATTTCTGAACATTTCTCATTAGAAATGTAATCTTAAACAAGTGACTTTATCCTTCTGAATCTCAGATTTCTCATCCATAAAGGAAGGGGCATTGTAATAGGTTTCTTGAAGAGTGATTGTAAAAAATAAATGAGGTAAATTGCAAAATAAGTCTTGTGTAAGTCCTAGTTTCCTTATTCCTTCCCTGAGGCTCATGCTTGCTCTTGAGGAGGGGGAGGAAGGGAATAATTAGTCACATTTGTCTAGGTAGGACATTGTCTAGGTCAGTCAATAGTAAGTCAGTCAATATGGCAGAGCTCACCACGTACCAAGAGCTGTGACTACTGCTGGGGATGGAATGGTGAGAAAATCAAACATGATTCTTGCTCTCATAGAGCTTCTGGTTAATGAACACTTCCCATTAATCATAGGAGATTTTACAAAGTCAAAATGCAAAGTCAATTGGCAAGCCAGGCCCTGCAATTCAAGATTCTAAAATTGTACCACATAGGGGAGTGGAGGCTTTATATACTTTTATAATCATCCAGATTCCAATTTGAGTCATCGTGCAAGCAGATATTACCTCAAATGAGAGAGAATCAGAGCTGGAGGGAACACGTGGAGGTGGGAACTGAGGAACAGTGGGTCCTGATCGGGCTGGGAGCACACAGTGAATGCGTGACTGAGCAGGGACTAGAAACTTCGTATCCAGGCGCCCAGGCTGGGGTACTTTCCAACACACACCCACTGTCATTCTATTTTCTATCTGCATCTTTTGTCACTGTCACATACATATCAGGATTTCAGCTGTCCATGCTGATGGTCTAGGGAACATTGGCCAGAAATGAATAGCACATGTCTAAGAAAGGCCCGATATCAAATCATTGGAGTCATTATGTCATGAAACTGCAACTCAGTCCACAAGGAAGGCAATTTAACAAAACTACATTGATTTATGGAGTTAGAATGTGGATCAAATGAGACAAAATCAAAGTCACTCTAGCACAGCATTGTTAGGAATCACATAGACACAATAATTTACTGTCTGTGTGACCTTTACCAGTTGTTCAATTTCACTGCACTTTCTTTTTCTCACCTTTAAAATGATCATGTATCTGTGAGAGCTGTGGAAGATGCTACTAATTATCCTCAGTCTGGTTTTCCCTTCTATTAGACTAATAGAATCCCCAACTTTTAGCTGGGCAAGTTGCTTTTGGAAGGGAGACCACATTTCCTCAGTTTTCACTGTAGCTAGGCATGACCATTTGACTAAGTAGGAAGCTAGCAGAAATGGTATGTCTGACTTCCAGGAAATATCCTTATAGGGCAAAGGTATGATTTCTACTTCTACTTGTTTCCTGCATTTGCTTGAAATAGAGTGGTAAAAGCTTGAATTAGAGGAGCTACCAGGGACCAAGTGGTATCCTTGCAAATGAAAACCATGCAAAATGAAGTGTAGGATGGAAGGTCTCTGGGCCACTAGGAGCCCTGACCCGTTCCTGAGAGCTTACTAATATTTTGATGTAAGAATTTTTTCAATTGTCTTTAAACAAACGCTTTTTCAGGGGACTAGAATATCTCACGCAGGGGTGGGAAGAAGTCCTAGCAATATTGCCTCCTTGCTGTAATGAGTATCTGTTGCATTTGCCTGCCTGGCTTCCATTGCTCCCACTTTTAATGACTGCACCTCACGTTTTCTTTGAGGAAGGACCCCTTCCCTTAGGCTTAGTGGAACTGTGAATTAAGTGACATCACCATTTCCTAAGGTGGACCACCTGGACTTGAATTGGACTGGGATTTGAATCTTGGACAGTGGAATCCAAGCACCAGCGCTGTCAGAAGCGGTTATGTCCTGAAGGCGGGTGGCAAGGAAAGCTCTTCCTTACTAAAGAGCATCGTTTAAGAAATGTAGCAGGGAAGCTAAAAATGTAAAATCCCCATTTTACAACTACCACAATGCTGGATTCAAACAAGATTCATCACTGGATATTAAAACCACAGGTGAAAAAATGTTGGCCAACAGGATATTCACAGCCTCCAAGCACAACTCTATAGGTTATTTAGCAATTACAAAGGCGTGAAGTTGCCTCCAGTGGAGAGAGGATCGAAGACAGTGTGATCGCTGATGGGACGTCCTGTAGCCCCTGACATGAGGCACTGAGGACGCAACATCATCTGTGCAGTATTCATGACGACACTAAACTGATTAACCTGAGTCTAATCAACAAAAATAATCAAACCGATTCAAACTGAGGGACATTCTGCACAACAACTGGCCTAGATTCTTCAAGCATTTCACTGGAACGAAAGACTTAAAAAAAAAAAGCTGGGGAATTATTCTAGATGAAAGTAAATCTGAGAGAGAGAGAGAGAGAGAGAGAGAAATAAAACACATGATCGTTGCCCTGACTGGTGTGGCTCAGTTGGTTGAGCATCATCCTGCAAAGCAAAATGTCACTGGTTTGATTCCTGGTCAGGGCACATGCCTGGGTTACAGACCTGGTCTTGGGTTGGGGCTCCGGGCTCCTGTGAGAGGCAATCGAGTGATGTTTCTCGCACATATTGTTTTTCTCCCTCTCTTTCTCCCTCCCTTCCTCTCTCTCAAATAAAAAAATAAAATCTTTTTTAAAAAAAGCATGGTCCTTGATTGGATCTTGGATAGACAAAACAGGACAGTTTGGGGATAATTGGGGAAATCTGAATATGGAATGCATATTATATATGATAATATGTATAGTATATTGCATTACTATACATTATACATAGTATATTACCAATGTAATTTTCCTAGGTGTGAAAATTGTGGTTACCATATTTTTGGACTATAAGATACACTTTCCCCCCCAAATTTGGGAGGAAAATGGGGGTGTGTTTTCGAGTCCAAATGTAGCTGTTGAGTTTTGTTTACATTTACATTGGTGAAATATTATGTTATTTATGTCATTAAATATTTTACCACATTTTTTGCTTCAAACATTTTTTCCCTATTTTCCTCCTCTAAAACATAGGTGCATCTTATAGTCTGAAAAATACAGTATGTAGGAGATTATTTCTGTTTACTTGTTCTTAAGAGATTCGTGATGAATATTTGGGGGCCAACTATTATGATGTCTGCATAATTGAAATGGGTCAGCAAAAAATTAAAGTTAAAAAAGCACATAAGAGAGAGAGAGAGAAAGTAAATGTCACCAGATGTGAACACTTGGTGGGGCTGCTCGAAGGGCATGTGGTCCATTGCATTATTCTTGCAACTTTTCTGTAAATTCGAAAATTTCCAAATAAAAAGTTTGGGGGAAAAGTCTCTTTTTCTTTTTCCATCCTTAGAGTGAAATACAAAACCTTCAAAGCAATGTTGGCCTTTTTGTAAATCACATGTTCTGCGTGCCTTCATTTTAAAAATTAAATGTAGGAGGACAAAGAAGGTAAAGAGAGTCAGACATATGGTAATGGAAGGAGCCCTGGGCCCTTTATGCCAGAGAACCTGTGAGCCAGGGGAGTGACGCCTGCAGCTATCAGCATAGAGCTGTGACCCCACTGTGAGGGACACTTGAGGTCACATCTGGGTTCAGTCTGTGTGACAGTGGCCTTCAGGATGCTCTCAAGGTAGGCAGAGCATTAAAAGAGGGAGCAAGGAAACTGGGGGCCTCATACCAGTGTTAAGGCCCTGCCTTTCTCTCTAGTCTTATTTCCTGCATCTCTCCCTTGTGTCTCTCCCCTTCCCCCTCCAACTCTCTAGCCCCATAGACCTTCCTACACCTCAAACAGGCCACGTAAGTCTCTCCACTTACAAACAGGGTGGAGCCCAAGTCCTTATCATGCATAGAAGGCCCTCCACCCTTTTGCTTTAGCCAGCTCTTCTCTCACGCAACTCCTTCACCATATTTTTGTCCCTAAGCATAAGCCCTTCTAAACCATCTGCACTTCCCAAGTTCAGCACCTGCTGCTTCATGTAGCAGGGCTGCCTGCTGGGAGTGGCCTCCCTCTCCCCTGGTCTCTCCAGTGAACACCCACACTTCCTTCAACCCTCAGCTCAGTGCCTTCTGTGGAGCTTTTCCTGCTATTTATGCCTGATCCAGAAGTCACTGCTTCCACCAGTTTCTGCTTGGCTGGCCCCAGAGCACTCTGTCAAGGTGGTAAAACCCTTCTCTTCATCAGCTAGCTTCCCCCATGATTTTGTGACCTTCCCAGTGTCTGACTCATTCCAGTGTTGAGAGCAATATCAGATTTGGGGTTTATGAATGAATGAATGAAAAAGTGAACAAAAGGTAGAAAAAGTCCAAGTATAAATGATCTTCAATAACAACAACAACAATGCTATCTATGATAAATACTTGAGCAGTTAATTCTGTGTCAAGCATTATACTAATTGCTTTTCCCCAAATTATTAAATCCCCAAAGGAACTGTGGAGTATTGACTTCAAATAACTAGAGCCAATCAATAATGAGCTATTTCCATGTGTGTAGGCATGTCTAAGTATTTTGCATGCACTTGCTCATTAAGCCTCACAATAGCCTAATGAAGTATAATAATGCTATTATTATTTTCTTTTTATAGATGAGAATACTGGGGCCTTGATAAATGAAGTTATTTGCCTCAGGTCACACATCTTGTAAGTAACGTAGCTGGGATTCATCTTTGAATCAATGGCTAGACTCCAGACTCCATTATTACAAAGCTCCAAATGCCCTTGTTAAAATTTAGAATAACTGTGACTGTAATGAGTAGTTCTGAACATTTAATGTAGCCATTGCAAACAGTGCTCAACTTCAAAAAATAGTTTTTGGGAGTGAGAGTGTGCCTCACATGCCTATGCACACAGCACCTCTGAATTGCCTGTCACTCAATCCCAGCCACAGGTGATATTGGACATTCCTGGTTGCATCGGTTGAAATGGGTAACATGATAAAACATCTTAGCGTGAATACACGCAGAGGATGTGACCAGGAGTGCTTTGGAAAAGCCATTCGTTCTGGATTCCTAAGTCCTAATCCTCCAGTAAAAGGGCTTGAAATTCAGACGCGCTGGAAACAAACAATAGACTAAACATTGCCTGCTCACATCCGAGCCAGAAATGGGCTGTTACAGGAGCCAGACTTGCCAGCTTCAATCTCCAGCCATTTGCACGATAGAGTGAAGCAGAATCTGGGAAGCCCCTGGTGTGCGCACTGATTCAGCATGAATGCCTGAGTCACAAGTGGACTTCAGCCTCAGAACCAGCGTGGGGCTTGTCGTTTCCCAAGAATCGTTGTCCAGAATCTTTGGGAGCTAGAGTCAGAGGGAAGGAGCTGAAGATAGTAGATGTAGTGACAACAAATCTGGGGTTCCTCAGTTTGGAGCTTGAATTCATGCTCCACAAATTACTCTTGATGTGAACCTGGGTGAATTAACTTCTTCGAGCCTCAGTTTTATTATCTGTAAAATGGGAATATTTGTACCCACCTTACAAGTTTGTGAGAATTAAATGAGAAATGTCTATGAAGATCTAACTCATAATAAATAACATGTATTGAACACTTCCTATGCCAGGCATTGCTTTAAGCATTTTTAAAAACACATATTAACTTATTTAATTCTCCCAAGAACCCAAGGAAGAAGCGACCTGGAAATCTGTAGGCTACCCTGAGACACCAGAGACCAGAGAGCCAGGGATGGAAGTGGTCAAACACAGTGACGGTCCCACACAGAAGATGTATCCAGATGACAGCCCTTCATCTTCACTCTTGAAGACACAGCACAGCCATGACTGAAGGCAGACTGACCTTGGAGTCATTCAGACCCTGTTCTCAGCCCAGCTTTTCCACCAACTGCTGAACATCTTCAGACAAGTTATCCAACCTCTCTGAGCTATAGTTCTTCTAATTATGTCACGGGGGATAATTCACTGAACTAAGAGTTAGCAATGAAGATTAACTGAGATAAAATCTACAACAAACCAAAATTTAAGGAGTGCTCGGTGATGAAGATGCTTATTGTTATTATCATTTTTTGTTATCCTTTCTCAAACAGGAGTAGTCCACAGCTGCAGCCCCACCCTTGCCTCAGCCCAACCTTAATGCAAGTCTCAGTGCCTCATTACTTTCCTGAAGAAATTCATTCTCACCAAAGATGAATTTTCCTGGAGATCTTATCAGGGAGACAGAGGAGGTGATATATTAGTACACATTCCAGAACAAGTATTTGGAATTCTCCTTTGGTATCTTTCTCCTCCTCAATCCATTTTTTGATCCTGCCCTTAAAGTCATTCATCCATTTACCATGTCAAGCTCTATTCTCGAACTTTCAAATTCTCCCAGGATTCTCCCTCCCAGTCTCTCACCCCTTTTTATTTCTTGACCACATTTTTCATCTAAACGTGCACAGCCTACTCAGTAAACCCACAGGGCTGCCGATATCCAGCTGATCCCTTTTAGGCGACAGTTCACTGTAGGGACCTCAGCTCCACACCACCCCAAGCAGCCTAGCGAAGTCCCCTCCAAACACAAACTGCCCTCCTGAAAAAGGTGTTCTAGTAAAACTTCCTCTGTCTTATTGCATTTCTTCTCCATGCACTGCTAATATTAGGTACTGAGCACATAATAAGTGCTCAGTAATTGGCAATTGTCTATTATTATTTACAGAACCTTCTTATTCGTTCTTAGTAAAGCAGGTTTCTTACTGATTTCTACTAGTAAATATATTTAACTGATGGAGTAATTTTGCATACTGGGGTGTCACAAATTTATAACTTTAAAAAAACAAAATGCATTTTTAGAGTGGCCTTCTCTAAGATTTGTTTGAATGATAAAGACTCCACCATTTCCCACATAATAGACTTTTTTAAAAACTAGGATTTGCTTGCATTGTACCTACCGAATAAGTCAATAAGGTAAGTTGAATTGGTATAGAAGCCTTCTTGTCTAGTCTCTTAATAACAAGGATGTCTTCTCTTTATAAAGCAGTAATCATTTGGGGGAGAAAAGGAATTAAAACAGCTATGAGTTTGCTTGATGTAGAACACTGATGACCACCAAGCAATATTAGCAGTGAGGCCAAATCATCAACATTCCAAATGTTACTAATTTTGTTTTCAGAGAATTGGACCAACATGTCTTATTAAATCTCTTACAGAGAAACAAATATGTGTGTGTGTACAACATACAGAGTGAGTCTCAAGCAGTTTATAGCTGTTCCAATTATCTTTCTGAAGCAGTTAACCTTGCCCCCAAAGCTGATAAATCCTGCTTTCCACTTCAGCTGGAGAAGAGGGAGGGTCCGCTCTTCTTGGGCAGAAAAGGACTGATCAGGATTCCACTTTTTAGAACTACCTGCTCCAGCCAGGAATTTGTAGGTCTCAGTAATCTGTCATGCTTCCATAGGATTTTCTAATTTTCTTAATCTTGAGTGTCTCCACTTTAGGGACATGCGCCTAAGATTAGGGATAGGGGGTAGGGCACTAGGAGAAAAAGATCACAAGAGAGAGAGACTAGGGGAAATAGCATTTATTGAACACCCACTATATTTCAAGCATGCGACCAGTTGCTTTTACCTGTATAATGAAGTCTAATCTTCGCTCCCTTCCAAGAGATCGGTATTATTTCCACCAAATAAAAGAGGGAACTGCAACGCAGAGGGTAAGAGGCTTGTCCAAGTTCTCCGAGCTGGTGAGAGGCAGAGTCAAATAGTTTCTTGTCTTCTCATCCCAGCTCTCTTCAGTACACGATAGTGCCTGCGAGAGAGAGAAAAGAGGAAACGCACCGTGGTTTTCCATGTTCAAAGTCCTTGCGTGCCTTTTGAGGTGCAGAAGTTGGTGGTAAGATGGTCTGAAGAGATAAGACAGTTAAAGTTGCTTAAGACAGCTTAAGGCAGCTGCCTAAGACAGTTTGCAACTTACTTGTAAGACTGTCCTGGTTGTTAACATAGTGGAAACAGATATTTTTATACTAATTCATAAATCGCTGCTGGCTCAAGCCCCTTGAGTAGGCCCTCTGCTACTCCAGCCATCGGAGACCCTTCCCCAGGACTCCTCAGACTCCTGCCCTTCAGCAACCGAAGAGTTCAGTCACTGCACGTTACGGGGCGTCTGGGGACTTAATAGAGTTCTTCAATGATCTATCCTGATTCATGGGGTTCTGCACTACATCAGTTGTTAACAGTTTTGAAAACCGCCCTTGCCCTTAGCCTCCTTCTCTCTCTCCCTCACAGAACCAATTCATCTATGCAAGTGTTAACTTTGCTAATGGGAGTTTTCCATTTATGTGCTCTGCTGAATCTGGAAAATGGGTAGAGAGAAATGGAAAGACAGGAGGAAAGAGAAGCTGCATTGATCTATGGAATAAAGAGTTAAGAAGGAGAGACAGGAAAGGAATAAAACCTTGAAGGCTGAAGTTTGAGATAGTGCCCGTGTATTTGCTGGAAAACTGGAACACACAGTGTGTCGTTTGCTGGAACCATAGACGGTGTGGATCTGGGACAGTGTAAGTTAATAAATTAGTGAGGAAGGAAAGACTTCTTGAGTAGTGCTGCTGAGAATTAGTCTTCCTTAAAGTTCCCAAAAGACACAAGAAAAAAATGGCAACTTGTCTTTAATTACTACTGAACTATGTTTATTTATAGTCAACTCAATGTAGAGAGGAGGCCACAGAGTCCTGGGTTTATGAGGGTTACAGTAAGATGATCTCTAACATTCTTTCTAATGTTAACCATTAAATAAACCCCTGAACTGACCCCTCCAAGGCTGTTCAACTTCTACAGGTTCTATAGGTAAGATGGCAAACTAGGGGGTCACATAGTATTGGACTCAGTAGATCAGTTAGAGCCTTGGATCTACCTATAGAAACTATCTTAGAAAATTGTCTTACTTTTATGGGTCTCAGTATTTTTTAACTGTTTTTTTTTTTTTTTAATTCTTACCCAAGGACATGTTCTTATTGATTTCAGAGAGAGAGGAAGGAAGTCAGAGAGAGAAACATCAATCAATTGGTCGCCTCCCGTAGGTGCACTGACCAAGGATCAAACCCACAACCTAGGTATATGCCCTGACTGGGGATTGAACTTGTAACCATGTATGGGACAATGCTTCAACCAACTGAGCTGCCTGGCCATGGCTGGGTCTCAGTATTTTTGTTTGTAATATAGGGAAGACAATATTTATTATTGTTGTTACTATTTTTTGAGTTCTGACAATGTGCCAGACACTCTGTTTTGTCTATTACTTAATTGCATCCTTACAGCAGATTTGTGAATTATGTATGATCGTTTCCTTTTCATGGAATAGACTCAGAAGACATGAGAAACTTGCTCGATGACTCTCAGCTAAAGTGTGGCAGAGCTCGGACTCAGAGTGTCCTCTCTTACTCCAAACTCAATGACTTTTTCCTTTACATCATATGGCTTCCCTGACTGAAGACCCCAGAATGGAAGGCATGAGTGAGCTTTTGTATGGGAGAATGCTTTGAAAAATATAAAATGCCATAGAAATATCAGGGACTTAAAATATATTATTAACCACTCATTCTTTAAAATACACATCTGTACTTTTTCTCATTTCATCAGAACTGCCCCCTGCCCCCATATTTGGCGTGGACACTGTTTTTCACCATTGAGAGTCCCTTTCGATGAAGAACTTGTTATTACCACAGCTGCTGGGAGTGCTGTCCCTAAACAGCCTTCAGAGATGCCTCAGCTACAGAGTCACCTTCCCCATGGTCACACCTCTTTCCTGGAGCAGCCCCCATCCAGTGACTGATTAATGCAGAGGTATAAAGATTTGGCCATCTCGGCCTAACTGTGGACAACTTTGAAGGGTCACTCTGGTTCCAGAGCTCTGGGTGGGGTTGGCCAAGTTTGCTCTGGGGCCTGTATCATGGACTGCTTCTCACTCTGCCAGTCCTGCTTCTGACATTGCCCCCTTCCACAGGTGTTAATCCCCAGGCACTCCCTAAAAATGTCCTGTGGGCTAAACACTTTCTGAGTTTGCTTCCTGGGGTACTCGGCCTGTGATGGTATTGTATTATAGTTTATTCTTTATGAGCTGAAGAGACTCTGCTAACCTCGGCTCCTTGAGGACAGGAAGCTCACTTTATTCATTCCAAAATCACCAGGGTTTGGCCTGCTATTAGGACCAGAAAAGTTGCTCATTATATGTTTATTGAAGAAGAAATAGACCTGTGAGCCTTTAGGATAATAGTATTAGTTAACACTTATGAAGTGTTTACAACACGCCAAAGTACTATTTTAAGTGCTTTGAACATATCAGCTCAACCCTTACAACAATCCTAGGAAGTTATTATTATGATTATTATTATTCCTATTTTTTAGATGAATAAAAGGAAGTAGCTAATGGCTGTAAGTACTTCTCAGGCCACCTATCTAGTGGCGGATTTGTGTTTCAATTGCCAGGAACTTGCCTCCGAAGTTGTCTCTTGACTGCTGCTCCTTGCTGGTTCATTTCTTGTGTCCTGTGTGCTCCAGTATTTCACCCCCCTGTTTATCAGACAGGGACAGAAAAGAGCTCGGTCGGGGGAGAGAGAGGAAGAGTCTTCTTATTCCAGGAGGCCTGGAATCGCCACAGAACATTTCCTAGGCCCACTGGAATATCTGCTCGGGGTGCCTGACTGCAGGCTCAGCATTTGCAAGGTGGAGGGCTGCAAAGTCTCCCACGTGATTTTGTTGCACAGCAAGGTTTGGGAACCACTGATGCAGGTGGCACTTTCCGGCACACAGAAAGCACTTATAAAAATGTCAAACAGAGGCCCAGGGATGTGAAGTGATCTGGCAGAGGCCACCATGGCAGAGGAAGAAGCAGCCAAACCTCTTTTCTGTTCCAGGGTCCCCTGCCTAGGGCTCTTTGAGCTACACTTCCTGAGGCTGGGCCAGGAATCTGCCCAGGGACAGTGGGGGGGGGGGCACCACATACCTCACACGTGCATCTAATGATTCCTCAGGAAGTGGAGGCTTTGGAACTGACAAACGCTGCACCGGAAAGGGGCGGGAGAGCCCTTCAGGAGGGGGTCAGCAGCGCCAGCTTGCTCAAAGCATTGTCCTTTCCTTCCTCCAACAGGATGCCAGGAGCCCCACAGAAAAGGGACCCATTTGTCTTCATTCCCAGCACAGTAACTTGCTGCTGGCCTTTCTCTTGGGCCTTGTTCAGAGCAACAGGATATAGCCTCTGCCAAGAGAGAAGGAAGGAAGAAGGAGGGCAGGAGGGAAAAAACAGGAGCTCTGAATCTCCAGGCCCCTAGCCTGGACTCTGGACCCTGAAAAAACCCAGTATTGTCAGGCAAAGGACCCAGCATAGGGGTGTCTGGATCCAACTGGGCCCGGTAGGAGGAACAGTTTTCAGTGGGAGGGCAATCTTCAATCAGATGTAAGCTGAGTAACCGTCAAAAGCTGAGTTATCATTTTTGGGTGGCCTCTGTCCAGCTTTTGCCTTAGTCTGCTCTTCTTTGTACATACACTCAGAGAAGGAAAATAAATAGGGTCAATGCAGAATAGTGCCTTCTTTCCTTTTTCTTGTTAAAAGGAAGATGTATGATTTGGATCTATTTTAGTTTCTCAAGCTCTTTTTGTAATTGAGATTTTTCTGGCTTCACCCCAGATCTACAGCAGCAGAACCTGTGTGTGTGTGTGTGTGTGTGTGTGTGTGTGTGTGTGTCTGTATGTGTTTAGTGGGATTGAGGATAGAATAGGGATATGGTGGAGGCTTAGTCATAGAAGAGATGGTGCAATCTAGCATGGTAGGTATTATCAAAACTATGAACAACCAATAAACATAAACAAATGCTTATTGAGCTCCAGGTACATGCTGAACACTGCTAGGGATGCATTGTACTTGCTAACGCAGAAGCTCACAGTTCGGTAGGTGGCTCAGACAGGTAGTGGATAACCAGGCATGTTAGAGTCACTTATATGGCAAGAGTCAGCAGCTGGGAGTGTGAGAAAACCTTGTGAAGAGACCGCCTCTCCCCGCACATGGTGGGGATGAAGAGCTGAAAGGGAGTTTGGGATCACCTTTCTCACAGGAATGGTTGCTAAAGAAAGCTGCACTCATTTTAGATTAACATCCTAGTCTCACCTCTAAGACTCTTCGGAGGAGCAAAACAAAAAAATCATCATAGTCAGTTAAAACACAGGCCCTTTACATGAACTCGGCTTCCTGTCAAATCAATCACATAGTTATTTTTTTTTAAACTAAACTTGGATTTCAGCACAGACTCATTTTAGTCATTAGATGTGCACTCTTGCTCTCTCCCTTTCTTTTCTGGGTTTGCAGTCTGGCCTTGGATGCAGAGATGAGGGGGCGAAGAGGACCTGGAGAGATTTCTGTGGTGGATCCTGGGGGATGGGGTCACCAGTCCCTGGCCTTCCCTGTGGAGTTCCCGGCCGGTGGCAGTAGCTCAGAGTGGAAAGCAGCCGTCTGGAATCGAGTCCAGAAGGATTCAACCCGACTCCAGGTACCGTATCTCTCCACCACCCAAAGTGGCCTTTGGAGGACACTTCCCCAAAGAGGTGAGGAAGCAGGAAAGGTGAGAAGGAGGGAGAGGGGAAGGAAGAAACTCTCATTTATTAGGTATGCGCTCTATCAAGCACTTTGCACACGATTGCCCTTAGTTCTTACCACATCGCCATGAATTACAACCTTATTTTCAACAGGGTGAAGGGTGAAAATGGAGGTTCAGAGGGCTGGATGATGGCGTCTTGCCCAAGGACACATCGCTGGTACAGAGCAGAACTGGAATCCTTCCCCCAAACAGACCTCATTCCAAAGCACGTGTTCTTTGCAGTTGCCACCCTCTGATTCAATATGCTCTCCTGGCTGGGTGTAGCATCTGATGGATCCCAGATGTGACTGGTTGTTGGATGAAGCTCGCCTGGGGTGGAGCCCCTCAAATGGCCGGTGGTGAAGGTGTCCTCTCTCAGGTCAGCAAGCGAACTCTCTCTTCCTCAGAAAGTTAACAATTCTCTTATGACTTGCAATTTCTCCTTTGCTACATGGGTACTGTAAGTGGTTTTTAACAGTGGAAGAAAGGGAGAGAGTTTTGTTTTTTTTTTAAGAGAGACAGGGTTTTGTTACCCAAAGTGTGGTGCCTGAACCAGCAGCCTTGGCACTGCCTGCGCATCACTTGTTAGAAATGCAGACTCCCCGGCCACAAGGCTCCAAAATAAGTGCACTAGTGTTTACATCAGGCCTGGCACCCAGTCTACCATCCATAAACGGTGCTTCTTTTCTGCTCCCATTTCCCTTCCCTTTAAAAAAAGAAAGAAATTATTTTCTCTGTAAGAGTGAGCCCCCTACAGAATCTGTTCCTGAAAATGCCTCTGAAATACTAATTGCATCCATTAGACTTGTGCTTTTCTTTAAAGATTTTATTTATTTATTTTTAGAGTGAGGGGAAGGAAGGGAGAAGGAGAGGGAGAGAAACATTGATATGAGAGAGAAACATCAATGAATTGCTTCTCTTGTGCATCCTGACTGGGAACCAAACCTACAACCCAGATATGTGCCCTGACTGGGAATTGAACAGGCGACATTTCTCTTTGCGGGATGAACCCAACCAACTCAGCCATACCAGTCAAGGGCTAGACCCGTGCTTTTCAATACAGTAGCCACTTGCCACAGGTAGTTATTTCATTAAAATTAACTAAAAATTAAATAAAATGTAAAATTCACTTTCTAAGTCACACTAGTCATATGTGGCTAATGACTTCCATCTTGGAGCACAAAGATAGAACATTTTCACCATCCAGAGAAGTTCTTTTGCACAGCACTGCTTAGAGATTCTTCTTATTTCTGCTGGGTTTTTACTAGCCCACAGTCCAGCTTCTTACACAGTAGGAGTTCAATAAATGCTCCCTGACTTGAATTCCACAGCTTCACATATTGGAAAAGAGAAATGGCATGAGAGTCCCATGATTTGTTTTCCAGTTCCTGCTCTGTCTACTAAGGAGCCATGACCTTGGGTAAGTCACTTCCCCTCTCCTTCAGTTTCCTCATCTACAAACTTAGAGAGGAAGAAGTAACGAGTACCTCATAGTAGTCTAGAAGCTTTTACACTTGTTATTTCTTTGATAGTTCTGTCACTCTTACAGCCTGTCAGGTGACCAACTCAGCCCAAAGTGACTGGGACTGTCCCGGTTTTAAAAGTGAAAGTACCATATGGTGAGAACCCCCTCATTCTCAGGCAAACCAAGACCTGTAAGTCCCTTCCAGTTATAAAATTCTACGCCCCTGTGCAAGTCAGAGAATGGGGTGGCAGGAACCCTAAAAGTTCTGCAAACGGCAGAGGGGTGAAGTTAGGAGCTTAGGTTCAGCGATAATTCAAACCTGGGTTCTGACGCTGATGCTATCACTTGATTTCTGTGTAAAATGGGCAAATTACTTAATTTCTCTGAGACTCAGCTTACCCATCTGCAAGATGAGACTGCTGATAATTGTTCTTCCTTCTCTGCATTACTGTAAGAACCAATTTAGCAAAGCTTTGTACAATGCTGAACACTCAGAGTAAGGTTAGCGATTATTAATTCAGCAGACTGTGCAAAGCGGGGTAGGCCTGTCTTTACATAGACTGTGAGCCTGATACTCACATTTAGTCCAAAGTAGTGGCTGCAGAAAAGATGACTTGCTTATGAGCTGTTAAGCTCCTCTTCACCCCAAACTCCCACAACCCTTGATGCAGACTCATCTCCAATAATTAACAGCTCGAACAGGTTAAAGAGAGCTCGTTTGGATGCCCCTGTCCCTGCTGGGGTAGTGACTACGATGGGGCAAGTATAGTGAAACACAAACTAATCATTCCTGTTGCCGAAGTAGGCTTTTGGCAGAGCCCTGTGAAGAAAGAGTGAGTGAAAAAAAAGGTCCTGAATTGCTGAGACAGCATTGTATTGAGACAATTAAATTTGGAAAAGCAAGACAGTTCCTGTAACTACCTCCCACACCCCCTACTCCAAGAACAAAAGGTTTTGTTGAAAGTATTCATATGGATATTAATACCGACACTTTAATGAGCCTCTCAGTAAACTCATCAGCAGTAATTACGCCCAGCCATGGTGCCACCAGTGGGAAGGTACAAAATTGCACCTCCAAAAATCAGTCACTTGTAAGTTAACTCCACAGTCATGTCAAGCAGCCTACACTTGATGGCTGATTCACAAAGATTCTTTGATCCCTCTGCAGTTAAAGGGGCCAGATCACCATGGGAAGTCTGCAGAAAGGAAAAGTTCATGTTTACAAAAGACCTGCATGTCAGAGAAAGCAGTGTTGAGGAAATCAGGAACAGAGCTCTATTACTGGGTTAACGTTGGCAGCAGTATTAGCGCTGTTGAACACTTGCTAAGTACCTGCTGGGTGCCAGGCAGGGTGCGGCGCATTACATCGGTCCAGTGCAGTTAAATCATCACCTAAATTCCGGGGGCAAGGAGGTTTCTACGATGTCCATTTTGCAGATGAGAAACTGAGGCTCAGAGAACCTAAAGGGCTTTGTCAAAAGTTTCAGTGACAAAATGGCAAGGCTGGAGATTTGAACTAAGTCTCTAGGTGAGATTTGAGCCTCTCCTATGAAATTGGGATAGATGAAAAAGTTGAGCTTTTTCCTTCACACTTACTAAAGATATTTTAGAGGTTGAATTTTGCCTTGGGTTTGGCCTTGACCCTTAGGATGTAAATCCATAGCGGAAATACTGTCTGCCTTTCTAACCTTCCCCACGCTCTGTCTAAATTTTCCCCCTCAGGCTCAGACTTCACATGCAAAACCAGCGCTCAGACCTTTCCTCTGCTTCGCCAGCTTTCATACCTTTGTCCAGTCTTTTCCCTCGCCATTTTCCGTAGTTGGTTATTTAGAGAAATCACATGGTCTGAGAGAATCCAAGAATGAAAGTGAGAAAATATGAGTGAATGAGAGAGAAAATGAAAGAATAAAAAGGGGAAGATAAGAGTGACAAAGGGAAGATTAAGTGGGAGAGAGAGAGAGAGATGTGAATGAAATGGAAAGAGAAAGAGATCACACACTGAAGTCACCCAGATTTGGTTCGAGTCATTGCCTTTGCTACTTGTACAATTTTAATAAAGCTCTCTGACTCAGTTTCCTCATATGTAAAATGGGGGTGAGACTTCTTACCTCATAAAGTTGTTGTAAAGATCAAATAAAATAATGTTTATGCATATCCTGCCACCCAATAGGTATTCAGTAAACTTACTTATTTCCATCCTTCATTCCCTCCTTCCCTCCCTGGTTCCCTCCTTCTTCTTCCCCTCCCTCATCAAGCACCACCTAAACTCTAGGCACAGCCCCAAGCCTCTGTACAAACCTTACCAGTTTAGTCCTTGAAGCAACTCATGAATTACATGGTATTATATTCTCATTCTACAATGAGGCCTAGAGAGGACATTACAAGCTAGGACATTATTACCTAGCAAGTGACTGTCCCAGCCAGAATTTCCATGCAGATCTGTCTTTCTCCACTACTGGAGAAGGAAAGAGTAAGGTGTGGGGGTGTGTGTGGGGGGGGGACTTCTGAATTGATGGGCTTTATAGTTTTCTTCTTCAGCTGTTTCACTGGAGGGCCGTTGAGAAAATTATCCAAATCATGTTAATGAGCAATTGAGTGCTGGACTTTCTCTGAGGGAAGACAGTTAACAAAAGCTTCTGGCTGGGGCTGGCAGCCAGGAACTGCGATCATTATCTCAGCTGATACCACTATAGGGTTCTCAGCTCAATTAGCTCAATTGCCTCCTCTCAGGGTGAAGTGGGGCTAATAAAACTTAACCACCTAGCTTGTGGGAGAATGATTCTGTGCTCACTGAAGCGCTTTTAAGACCATCTGGTGCTAACTGGTGTAATCACACAAGCCAATGTGGGTCCTGGCTGGGCCCAGGAGGAACCTCAAGTGCATTGAAAAAACCTTTGAAAGCTCCGGGGTCCGTTCTTCAGAGATGGGACTGAACCCAACATCTATCACTCTGTTGAGTGTAGCTCTCAACCTCTCTGAGTCCTAGTTCCTCCTCTATAAAATGGAGTAGATACAATGAACATCCCAACAGAGGTGTTAGGCGAATATAAAAGAAAGGTGTCGATAAAGGGCCATGCACATAGTAGGTATTCAGCAAACTTGAAGTTCCTTCTCCTAGAGCAGTTCTGTTTGAGAAAGGAGAAGAGGAAAGAGAGAGACATGTAATCCCTACAGACAGACAAACTTATTTGCATCCCCTCTTTAGGGAAAGGACAGTTTCCCAATTCATACTTGTGGATTTGAGTAGGCAAATCACTTTTGTCAACGGTGTGGGTTTGAATGGTTTTATCCAGTTGGTCTCTTCCTTTCTCCCACTGCCTCATTATTACAGAAATCTGTTTCTGTGTTTTTCTTTCTCACCCATAGTCCCTCTTTACTGAGTGTGTATTCTGTGCCAGGCATTGTGCTGATTACCTTCCCGAGTTAGCTCATTTCACAACAATAGTGAATGTGTTATCTCATTTTTCCTCTCATAACCCAGTAGAATAAGTATAATTGTTATCCTTATTTTACAGTGAGGAAACCAAAGCACAGAGAAGTAAAGAAACAGGTCCAGGGTCATAAAGTAATAAGAGTCATAGGAGGGAGAATTGAATCTCCAACACTGATCTATCTGATTCCAACATGCTTTTAGCATGATTGGGGTCAAGAGCCCTTTCTTAGATCATCCGGCAAGTGTCCAGCTGACTAGGCTTTGGATGCATGAAATTTTCATTCATTTCCTTAAAAGAAAGCTGCTTCCACTCCATTTCTTCTGTCCCACTTTCCACATACTGGCTATGGGGCATGACGAGGGTGAGCAGTTACAGCCGTGGGATGAGGGCGGCACTCTAGGGAGTGAGAGGGCACCGAGCAAGAAGAAAATTGAGTCCTTGAATGCCCTGAGGGACAGAACCACCATAGTTCACTGGACTGTCTTTTACCTTGTTAAAGTCACTGTACTTGTCTCGGTGTAGCAGCTGAAACCATGTCCTAACTAAAAACCCCTCGTATTGAACGACTGAGGAGCCACTGGGAAGACTGAACCTTTAGAAATGGCCCTGAATTCCCGGGCAATCCAGAGATCTTGGATTTCTTCTTGGACTGTCTATGAAATGGAAGTTTTGGTTTCAAAACTACCTCAGTGCTACCAGGACTAGGAGAGCCAAGTTATGCCTACTATGGCCAGCACCAAGAGGATGGACGCCCTGTGCCCTGCTCCTTGATCCCCACAAATCAAGCAATGTCGTTTTGGGCCCTCCACCAGCAGGGCTACATGAAAACTAGGTGTCCTTACCACTGAGCTTGTCCCCTCACTTCTGCCTCCCAGAACTCATGCTTGGGCATCGATCTGACTGGCCAAATCTAAACCACGTCCAGAGCTTAGCTGCAAAGGAGTCTAGGGCATGTAACTTTTACCTTCCTCGCCCCTACATCATAGGGATATGTACTTCAGAGGTGTCAAGCTCATTTTCACCGGGGGCCACATCAGCCTCGCAGTTGCCTTCAAAGGCCCGAATGTAATTTTAGGGCTGTATAAATGTAACTACTCCTTAACAGTTAAGTGAGAGTTCAGTGCTGCCATCAGGTAGAAACTAGGTGCCGGGCCAGATGAAATGAGGCGGAGGGCCAGATTTGGCCTGCGGGCCTTGGGTTTACCACCTGAGACGTAGAAGGAGGGTGGGATGGATTCTGAGTGCTAATCCACTACATACGGCAAAGCAGAGTTGTCATATCCTGAGGGTATATAGTCATTCAACAGATGTTTTCTACTGAGAGTTTCTTATGTGTCAGGTGCCGCAGTAAGCACTGTGGTCGCGGGTGAGTGTTGCACAGTCCTTACCCTGAAAGAGTTCTCCTGAATATCGGTAGCTTGGTGTTTTACGTTCTGCGAGGAAAAGCCTGGAGTCCTGAGGGAAGGCATAGTAGAAGTGCTTAAACAGGTTTCACGTGTATGGAGGAGAGCGCACTGCTCAGGGAGGGCTTGGGCAGGTGGTGCCTGCACCTGGGCCTGAAGGCAACGCACCTCACAGCTTTGTGACTAAGGACTTGGGCTCTGACACGACACTGTGTTGAACCCCACTCTGCCAAACACAGACTAAAACCCTGAGTAAGTTCACTGGAATGCAAGGCAATGTTGTCTCCCTCCCAAAAAAGAAAAGTTCAAGCTGCTATAACAAAATACCACAGATTGGGTGAATTATAAACAATAGAAATTCATCTCTCACAGTTCTGGAGGCTGGAAGTGTGAGACCAGAGTACCAGTATGGTCAGGGGTGAGGACCATCTTTGGGGTCATTGACTTTTCTTTGTGCCTTTACATGGCAGCAGAGACTAGAGATCTCTGTGGGGTCTCTTATAAGAGCACTAATCCTATCTGAGAGCTCCACCCCGAGTCCAAAGCACCTCCCAAAGGCCCCACCTCCTAATGCCATCACATTGGGCAGTAGGGTTTCAAACTACGATTTTTGAGGAGATACATTCAGACCACAGGAGGAGGTGTCTTTCTGTTCAGCTCTATAAAAATCAGTGTTTTATTTTGAACAAAAAGATAATATTAACTTGAAATAATACAAACTAATTTGATGTATAATGCCTTTGAGAGAGGAAGGCACTCAGCCAGGATCACACATGCAGAGATTGATGGAACCAGAATTAAACCCTTTTTCATGGCCCACTTCTTAGCTATGAACCATTTCACTCTGCTTGCCTACTAGCTTCTCCCTGGCGCTCATTCCCTGCACTGGAGCTAATTCCCAGACAGCATTTTTGATATTTAGGACTGTCCCCTTCTTGTGTATTTTTGCCCCAACCACCTTTGGCCTCCCAGTGAACCTCCTCAGGAGAGGACTCCTTGGCTGCAGACGAGCGGTCCTGGGGAGGCCCTCCTCTGATCTGGCCCTCTCCTCGTTGGAGCTGGACTCAGTGTTACCTGAGTCAGATAAACCCCAGTCTAAGGATGTCTTCAGGTCAATAGGAGCAATCAGCACTGAAGACCCACCTTTTCTTCCCCCCAGGCGTTCCAAAAGGCTGCGATGATCTCATCTGAATGAGTATATAAGGGGCCGAATTCTAATTGTAAACAGCTGAGCTGGTTAACGCTGGCATGAGCACGCCGTACGCAATCACAGGTGATTCCCTTCTTCATCACACAGCAGCCAGATTTGACTCATTCCAGCACCTGTACAAATGGGAACCAATATCGGAGGGATTCCCAAACATTTCCCCTGCTGCTGAGTTTCCAGAGATGCCCTGCTATCAATGGTCTTACTGGTTTTCCCACCCTCCTTCATTTCTAAATCCACCTTGGGCTTTCTTGAAAACACTGTTAGAATATGATTTTGGAACAACCCAGGGCTGGTGGATACAATTCCCAGACTGGAGTGCTTTATCTTATCCAGAAGTATTGATCTTTATTGAGAAACTAAGGTTCACCTTCCACATTGCCTGAGACCTAGAATGCATTCACTTATAAAGAAAACAAACAAACAAAACCAAAAAAACAACAACAAAAAAAACTCTGTGAGATTCTAGGAAGACCATGAGCTGGATAGGCAACCCGAAGGCATGAAAGGAGCCCAGGTCTGGAAGTCTAAAGCCTGGAATGGAAGCCCTCGTTCTGGTGCTGACAAGCTGCGTGAACTTTTGACAAATGATTCCCCCTACTCCTCCAGTTTCCTTAGCAGTAAAAATCCGGAAGTTGGCTAGACTAGATCAGGGCTTTTCAAATGTTAATGTGTATATAAATCTCCGAGGCTCTGTTAAAGTGCAGGTTTTGATTTAGTAGGTCTAGGTCTGGTCTGAGAGTGCACATCCAACAAGCTCTCCGGCGGTGCTCTGGCCACTGGGTCCCGGTTCGTTGCTGGAGTAAGGGTCTGTTTCAGAAGTCGCCTCCAGCCCCTGCACTCTGCGTACCTCCTGCTCTTTTTAGTGGCATGGATAATGTCTCTGGTGGGTTTAAGTATGTACCTACACACTCATTGGTAGATTACACATATCATACAGGTGGTTAAAAATTAAAACAATACAGAAATATAAAAACAGAATGTGGAAGTACTCCTGTAATCCCATACCCAAGAAAGAACGATCGTTAATGGTATAAAAAGTACTTAAGTCTATGACCACCCACCAAAAATGGCTCTCAGCTGCTCCTGCTCAATGAGCCTCCAGGACCTTTTCTGAAAGGAGTTAAAGTCTCTTCTCCAGGCCGATCATTGCAACACGGCAGTGCGGTAGGTGACAAGGTAGTGAGTTTGGGCTTATGAAGTGGAGGAGTGAGTTCTCTGTGTTGTGTTCTCAGATGGGGATTTAAAGTTGATGGTGACTTCAGAAAGGGATCTTCACAGAGCTAGGAGAGGGAGAATGAAAACACAATGGGTCAGAAATTTGGTCACCTGGGGCTTTCCAAATAGGGGCTTTCTCCTTCTTAATTTCTCTTTGGGGGCATTGCCTAGATATTAGGGGGGAAGTTTGGCCTATGTTTTCCCTAAAAAATGCCCTGTGACATCAAAGAGTGATCTAAAGGAACCATGAAAAATGAGAATTTCTTCAGCAAGGGGCTCTGGACCAATTGGTTCTGGCTACCTACAACAGGATCCTCTTAGTCCAGGGGACCCAGGAGAGGGGAAGGCTTTGTCTTCTGCCACAGTCAGCACACAGATGAGAGGGCCAGAGGCACAGTCTGGCTCTGCTGCCGTTTTAGCAGACTCCTGAGACAAGATTCCCCCATTGCCCTCAGGACTGCATTCAAACTAGGATGGCTGTTCTTGGCCTGGTACCTTTCCTTCTTCTCCAGTCTCTTTCCCTCCCCTAATTCAACAGGATGGAATCTTCTTTCAGAAGTAGTTTCCTCAAATAAACCCTGGGGTTTTCTTGCCTCTGGACATTGTATAGGCTACGCCCTCTTCCTTTAATACATCCCTGATTCTGTTTTCTTCCCATGTCCTTCACTGTTCTTCCCTCCTTTCTGCTTGCCAGGTGGGGTAGTGCGGCTCTTCTCTCTGCTTCTTGTTACAATGCTCCTGTAGTAATGCTTCTTACACACATAATGTGATGTTTGTCTCCTGTGTTAGACCAAAGATCCTTGAGGACAGACACCCTAACCTACTTAATTATCTCCTTCCACAGCATCAGGTTTGCTTATCAAATATTTGTTGAATGAGTAAAAGGAATTTAATTTACTCAAGGAGAATTTAAATGATAATCACTAAAAATGGTTACATGAATTAATTTCTGGTTAATTGAGGATTTACACATAAAGAGACAGCCATTGACTCATTTGCTTCACGGACAAATTTTGAAAAGACAGCACGGAAAAGATGCTGGACTTGAACTCAGAGAGACCCAAGTCCACCAATTATATTGTACGTCATTAGACAAGTACTTGACTTATCTGGGCACCATTATTTTCAATAGGGAAAGAATGATTCCTATCATTATCATAAAATTAAATGAGATAATAAACTTGGGGACAAAACTCTAGTGATATGTGCAAATGTCAGCACTTGTTTTATAATGGGCCACTTAAGAAGATTAAAGAATAAATATACCAAGCGACTGTCACCAGTGTTGGAATTGGCTCCATATATAAGTTATGAAGATATTGACTCTCAGTTACAGCCCTCGTCCACCTCTCTGCCCCCACCCCCACCCCCTTATACACATACTTCAGTACTCTACTCTGAGACACTGGGCTGGGATTCTACAAACCAAATGCCTCCTTTGCCATCAGCTCCCTTCTAGGCTCCGCTAATAGGGGATACTGGAGAGAGACTGCAAGACTGGCAGAGGAAGAGGAGGCTTGCTCCTTCCTGCTCCTGTCAGTGTCACCCCAGCCTTGCTTCTTCACGCTGGTAGCAGCAGTTCCTTCCAGGGGCAATTTTCCCATCTTGGAGAAATCAACTTCATTGCACCCGCTCAGAGACACCAGCACTCGCTACTGGCACTCCCTCCTAAGGGGTCTGGGTTGCAGCACCTCCAAACTCCAAGCTCAGAGGCCTTAGCACCAACTGAGCATCACCCCTTGAGTTTCAGTCCTCAGGGCCTCTTCTCAAGTCTGTACGTTTTAATAATTCCAACCTTCTCCTTGTTCCACTGGTCCTAGAGGTGGTAGCAGCTTCCTGCAACTGTTACAGTACATTCCATTACTCTTTCCGCTATATTAATTCTTTTACACTAAGTTAACAATTCTTTATATTAAATTCTCTATGTTAAAATAACTGGTGTGTTTTCTGTTTCCCAACTGTATCCGAAACCAGTCCGCACACTGATATCCTGCACTAGGTTTAGAGAGGAAATAGGAGGAGAACTTGTGCAGAAAACAGCTAAGAAACTCTGGTAGTCCTTTATGAAAGCTCCTTGAAAAATCCTAGAATGTTCCAGTGGTAAACGGCTTCTAAGATGGGCCCCCTGACCCCTGCATCTGGTATTCATGGTGGAATTGATAAAATGGCACTTCTAAGATTAGGTTATAAAGAAGACTATGGCTTCCATCTTGGATGCTTTCTCCTAGATTGCTCGCTTTGGGGGAAGCTAGCTGCCGTGTAGGTCAGGCAGTCCCGAAGACAGACCCGCATGGTATGGAAGCAAGTCTGCAAACACTTGCGTGAGCTTCGAAGCATTTTGGCCCCCCTCCTCAGTCTAGCCCTCAGATGAGACTGCAGCCTCAGCTGATGATTCGACCGCGAACTCAGGAAAGACCTTCTGCCAGAGGCACCCAGCTAAACCACACCCAGATCCCTGGCCCACAAAACTGCACTAAGAAATGTGTGTTGTTTCGAGCCAGTAAGTTTTGGGATAATGTGTTACATGGCAATAAATGACTGATAAAGTTCCTTTTATTGAGAAACTATGGAAGGACAGAAGGAAACAATTTTCTAACTTTATTTTCTAATCAGTGAGTATGGAAAACTGGACTAAGAATCAGCAGTTATACATAATTTCATTCAATTGAATATTTATTTAGTTTCTACTATCTCATTTTCTCCACACCTTGGTTTCCTTTTTTTGTGAAAAGTGCACTGGTGGAGAGGGGACTGGGACAAGAAAAACTGAATCACATATTTCTAAAACACCGTCCGGCTCTAATTTACTTCTGGGCACACTCCATAAATAGGCTAGATGGGCTAGATGAATGGTCCAGCTGTCACTTGTAAATGGGGTCCGAAACAGGACAGCACCGCCCCTTGGGCCATACATCCTGGCAGATGATACGATGTAGGAAGGAACAGGGTAGGAAAAACTTCACTCTGAATCTTACGGCACATTCCAGTGGGAGAATCACAGTGCAGGTTCCTGGGATTCTGAAGGAAGGCCACACAACTGTGGCAGAGAATTATACAATTAGGTCATTAGTCCAAGTCTGGTTAAAAACAACAAACAAACAAATAGACAAAAAAAAATGGAAGCAACAAAGCGAAATTACCAGAAATGACGATAACAAGAAACATCATGCCCACACAGTTCAAATTATCCAGGAGATCGGTTTAGCCACTCCTAGTATGTATTAATCAGAGGGACCTGGTTTATTTAGAGAGGTAGAACATTGAGCATATAGTAGGCGTTTAAAAAATAAAAGCTATTGAATTAATGACTACCTTAGTGGACTGGGCATTTTGGGGGGTTGCCTAAAGTGAGAACATTCTTCTTAAATTGGAGTAGGAGCATGGCTTTGCCCCCAAGAATACATTAGTTTCTTCCTCCACCCCCAGCAGCTAGAAGAGTGCTTCCTAGTATCTTGCCCCACTACAATGCATGCATATCAGCACCCTGAGTTAAACAGCATGAAGCTTAGAACCTGTATGACATTGCTTAGAACAAAGTCCCCTGGTCCTGTCCAGCTGTCTCTAATACAGGTATCTTACTGGTTGGGAAGCTCTGCACTAGACCATGAACAACTGACCTATGCTGGCCCAATCAGATGCTTCAGCCCTGGGCTTTAGATGCTAAGGGGATGAAGCCTAGGTGCAGGGTCAGTTGAAGATCATTGCCACTGATGAGCAGTAATAGATGTGAACTGCAGCACTTTGTCTTTTACTTTGAAGGAGCTGTCCCAGCATGTCCTAGACAACTATGTGTGTAACAACACTAAAGTGACAGGTCCCTGAATCCTGTCTAGGGTTGATCTCCCCTCTCTGGAGTGCATGTGTCTTACCAAGGCCTCCAGTGTTCTAGCCCCTGTTTGTTCCTCTTATCCAATCAACTTGATATGATCAATGTAAGGGACCCGCGTTTTGTTCTCCATTTCGCTCAGGCTATATTACAACAGAGGCCAGGTGACTTAACATAGTCCTAAGCAAATGAATATTATCATCTGTCCCATGTAAATGCAAACCACCTCTAATCCTTTTTTTAAATTGAAACGGAAAAGAATGCATTCACCAAATCAATGGTGGCATATTATCATATCCCTGAGATCCTACGAATCAGTTCCAGCTGGGTTGCCATGTTTGGCACAGCTGCTGCAGTCAGGGCGATTACTCCGTTAAGTCTGCAATAGTCTTCAAACTCCAGGATCTAACAGCGTTCTGCATGGGCTAGACTGGTGAGTTGTATGGGACCACCACTCCTGCAATTTTCAAGTGTTTAAATGGGAGACTAATCTCCACTGACCCAAGATTTTGATTGTTTTTGATTTACTGTCTTGACTGGTTTGGGTGGCAAGCAGTTTCAGAGTTTGTCTCTTTGTCTTTCCTGGCACGATAGCCCTTACCCCACCACCCAAGGATCTAATGTAGGGTTACTCCAACTGCTGAATATATAAATTCCAATTATACACTCATGGACTGAGAACCTTACCACTCAGTGGGTCCATGGGCTCAGTGGGCTGACCATGAGCCAGGCTTTAGCAAGGATTTTATTTATTACCTGTCTCCTGTAGGCGGTGCTGGCTACATAATAGCAGAGCCCAGACCAAAATGAAAATGCAGAGATCCTTGTTCAAAAAGCAGGAAAAAAGTGCCATTAATGGTACATATAAAGATTTTCCTTTCTTCTTTGTGTTGTATCTCAGTTATTCGTGGTGGTTTTTTTCCCTATTCAATGTAAGTAAATAAAACTAAAAACTTGAAATTATCAGCATTAATTTTATTATTCATCATGCCAGATTTAAATATAAATATTGAAGTATTCAACTTGTATGCAGAGTCACCCAAATTACACATCTGTATTTCAAGGCTTGTCCCTAAGAATGCCTCAAGATGGCCACAAGAGCAAGTCTAAGCCAGATTCAGAAAGGGTGAAGGAGAAAAAGAAGACTCCCCCTCCCCAACCTCCACAAGCCTAGAGCAGGCAGATAGAGTGCTCCTGGGCATGAAGATATTTGTAGAGTAATGCAAGCTGGCCTTGCAAAGCAGGGTACACATTTTCTCACTCTGGCCTGATGGGGCTCCCCTTCTCACCACTATTATACTGATGTGTGCCTTGTCCTTACGGGGTGGGGTGGGGGCAGAGTGTGAGGAAGTTGAGCTAGGCATGTTAACTTCCCAAAGCCTGCCATCCCAGCTCATGGAAGACAGGCAACCACCAAGGATCTTTAAACCTCTACCGTTGGACCTGCTTGGCACCTGGGTCAGGGTTAAGAAAGAGCCCTGCCTCTGGTAAGACACAACCTCTGGTCCCTCACCTGCCAGGTATACTGCAGTATTACCAGCATGAGTCAGCACCACCTGCTCCCATGCCTTATCCCAAGATGCTATGGGATGCTTGGTCCCCACCCTCCCTCTGCCTGTGCCCAGGTCCCTCCCAGGCTGAGGGACAGCAGTGATTGCACAGCATGGAGGGGTAGCCTGAATGGGCCCTGGAGGGTGAGCGAGCAGGGAAGCAGGTGGCAGAGAACTCATCTTGGAGAGGCAGTGGGGGGTGAAGGTCATGCTGAGGTTCGCTGTCCCATTAGTTTTCAGTTATAAAACAAATTCAAAGACAAAATTATTAAGAGTTTCAGGATAGCAATCACAGAGCAGGCCCTTCTAAGAATGTGGCCTCATGTGGCTGTACTGATCACATGGCCAGCCCGAGCGTCTGGCCCCCGCTCTAGCAGGGAGCTGTGGATGGCTCTTTAGGTCTCTGGATATTGATGTCAACTCATATTCTGTATCCAGCAGTGCTCTGAATGTCTGGATATTCCCCTTTCACCCAGAATACGGTCACGCAGTTTAGTGGTCACAGGTCCATTTAGGAAGGGACTGGGAGAAGCATCACAGCACATACCTGTCCAGGTGTTGCAGGGTTTTTCCTGCTAGGGCCCCAGTCACCTCTTTGGCCAATGGATTATGGATGGGAAAATTGGCTCATGCATGGGAACTGAACAAGAATCATGACTTTTTATTAAGGTGACTGCCCTCAGCCTCCTACCCCTCCATTTTTGTTTTTTCTGGTAATAGATTTTAAGCCTTGTTGACTGTCCATCTGTTTTGCTCCTAAAGATATCGTGTGTGATTAACCATCTCCTTGCCTCACAGGGAGCCTCAGCTCCTGCCTCCAAGGAGATGAATTCTTGCTTATCTCATATTATTTTCTGGCTTCCTTGATCAAGCAGCCTCAAAATCCAAACCCAAGGGTAGTCTGCTGGCTGCTGTTGGTACATAACAACTCCTCGCAAGCTCTTCTCTTTAAGTGTGTAGCAACTTTCCTTCCTTACTAGGCCCAGCATGTCTCCAGGGGGGTATGCAGGGATTTACCCTAGACACTGGCTCAGAAGCCAGCAGAGTCCACATCTCCAAGGGCTTCCATGCAGAATCCCTGTCCCATATTTCAGGGTCCTAGGTTTCACACCCAGACCCTGTCCTTCCCATAACAGACTTGCCATGACTGAGCAGTCAGACATCTCTGGAGCTCTGCATTCTCACAGGGGGGCTTCTGCGTGCTCCTCAGTTGCATTTGCTCTTTAGTCACAGGTGATGAGGACCTGTGTGTGAGCTGGCACAGAGGAGGATGACTCTGACACTTACCCACTCATTAAATGCTCATTAAATGCCTCCACCTCTCATTATTCTTTTGCAGGGTGTTAGCACAACTTAGTAGTAACCAGCTAACAACCTGGTCTTTTAGGCATTGTTCTCCCTATTTTTCAAGTGTTGACATCATTGAATTTGCCATGGCATCATGGCATTCCCTCCACCAGAGTTATTTTCCCAGGTCATTGCAGAAAAACTCTTATTAGTTAAGCCAGCACCTTGTTCCAGGGCCCATCTATGTCTCACCTGGCAGCTATGATGCCCCCTTTTCCAGCTGCATGTGGTAGATGAGCCAGTCTCAAGTCCCCATCTCATTGTCTCTTTCTTTAGGCTATTTTCAGTTCCACTATGTTATTTGGGTCCTCTGAGAAGCATACACAGGTAGGCTTCAATGTGTGAGAGATGAAAGTGCCTATAAGAAAAAATGGGGAGAGATGGTTAGACCCCAATGCTGGTCTGACCCAGAGTAAAGAAGAGGGAATTAAGGAAGGAAATGTTGGGTGGAAATGTCTTAGTCTACCGAGTAGTCCCAAGGGAAGTTTGACAAAGTTGTTGGGACTTCTGGGCCAGTGGTGCTCATCAGAGGGGACCCTCTGCAACCTGGTACGTTCGGTCACTGGCTGGGAGCAGCAGTGAGAGCGTAGCTCAGGGCTAAATGCAGTGATGGACTTCTGAGCCCAGCAGTGAGGGCGCTTATGCTCTGAGCAATCTGAGAATTCCCATCTCACGTCCACCACGGTAGCAGACAATCAGAATGCTTGAGCTGGATTCAAAGTGTTTTAAAAATCAAGCCTCATTCATCACTCCAAAGAGTGAAAGGGGTAAATCCTGTTAGATTCTTGGATACCATTTACACAAAGGTGAGAATTGTCTCCACAATAGTTTAGCTAACCCACATATCTTTAAAATTAGTAATTTCACCAATTAAAATCTATTTCTAACGTCTATTATGCTAATTAACAAAACTTTGGTGTTGAACAGAATTAAGGACAACTGAAACTCTGCCTCTGAAGTGTGACCTCTTGACTAAATAAATACCCTTGACTACACGTTTGCTGTGAATCCCTGGAGTGTGTTTTCCTGCTTAGGGAAACAATACATCTCAGGGCATAAAACAAAATAAACTCGCAGATTTACAGAGCTCACTGAATCTATACTGAAGCATGTTAAAACAAATTAGAGATGATAATGATACTCATATGTGGCAAAAACGATGAAGGAGAAGCAAAAATGATGAAAATCTTGGAAACATTGAGCTAATCCTTAAACTGTGAATGGTAGATTATTATTATTATTATTATTATTATTATTATTATTGTTATATTTCACCATATTAACACTTGGTAGAGTTACAGCATTTTGGAAAGAAGGCTTAGATGTTATAAGATAACAAGGATTTCCTCCTTTTTCTTTGCCTGCATATGAACAGAAGCAAGCAGAGAATGAAGCTAATGTCGTCCGTGTTAGGAAGAAGTCTGGACCTGTGTATGCTTCTATACCCAAGGCGTGCACGGGTAGGTGGCTGGATTAGCTGACACTGTGCAGAGGTGTGTCGGTGGAGAGCTGGGGAAACACCGACCCATTCAGGTAGAACCTGTGATTGATCATTGTCTGTGTGTCAACATAACAATGAACATTTACACAGGGCTTTGCAGTTTACAAAGCTTTTCCCCACAGTGCATTGTCTCACTTAATCCTCATAGCCCTATGAAGCCAATAGTATTTCTGTCTCCATTTTCCAGACAAAGAAATACATGACTCAGAGATGAAGCGAGCTTTCTAAGGTGCACAGTCACTCATCCCGAAGCCTGCACTGGAACCCTGTTCTCCCGCTTCCCAGAGTCATCGCACGCCATCACTGGTGCATGCCGAGGAATCAGAAGGGATTAGGACACCTTCTGTGCTCCCGAAGAGCATTTGTCTGCAAGGATTCCTTGAGCATATTTGGCACCACTAGGAACTCTGAGAAGATAGAGAAAAAGTACACAGTATGACCTTTACCCTGGAACAATTTACACTCTTCAAGTTTCTCTTTTGCTTTTTGGAACGATTTTAGAGTCACCAAAAAGTTGCAAAAATAGTACAGAGATTTCTATATACCCTTCACCCAGCTTGTGCTGGTGTTGACATCTTACGTCACCACGGTATATTTGTCAGTCCTGAGAAATTAACTCTGGTACGTTTCTATTAACTAAACTACAGGTGTGACTGGGATGTCCCGTTAGTCTTCTCCAACCTGTGACAGTTTCTCTTTCTTTGTCTTTCATAACTTTAACCTTAATGCTGATCAAGTATTTTGTGGACTGTCCTTCAGTTTGTGTTAATTTGGTGTTTCTTTTGTGATTAGACTGAGGTTACGGATTTTGGGGAAGAACACAGAGATGACTTGCGGTCTCATCACGTCACGTTAGTGGTTCCCTCATTCCAACACGGCTTATCACTGGCAGAGTTAACCTTGAGCCATTTGTCAAGGCGGCGTCTTCCAGGTCTTCCCTACTGGTAAGTGCCTCTTTTCCCTTCCCATTGTCTAGTCATTAGAAGTGAGTCACTCCGTCTAACCCACACTCAAGGGCAGGAAATTTAGTTCCGCCTCTGGAGAGAGGAGTATCAAGGAATTTAGGGCATATGTTAAAACCACCACAGTAATTAATACGTTTTTAGGGGGAAGATGGTTTGAGTCTAGGCAAGCACTTTGTTTCTCCTCCGTTTCAGTGTGATCAGTGGATTTGCCTGAGGCAATTATTACTGTGGTGTTCTAAAGCTGATTTTCTCTTTCCCTCATGCCTTTTACATGTATTATTGGAAATGTTCCTGAAGGCAGATTGACTTTCTCCTCATTTATTTATTATTCAGTAAATCATTGATCTATGTCAATATGGACTCATGGGTATTTATTTTATTTTGAGGGTTATAAACCAATGCGATTATTATTTATTTTGTTGCAGTTGTCATTTATTGTGTTGTTCAAATTGTTCTGGCCATGACCATTGGGAACCCTTTCCAGGTTGGTTCCTATGGGGTTTTTTTTGACATTCCTCATCCCCTCTTTTTTTCTTTTGAACACTTGCTTTTTTTTCTGATGCTGTATGATACTCCTGGCTCATCTTGGAGTTCTCCAAGGAGTCCTGATTTCTCCTACGGGGGAGCTGTGTTTAGAAACCAAAGCCTGGGCGCTAAAGTTGTACTTGTCACTATTGGAGTGTCCCTGCTTCTAGACCCTCTCGGTGAACAGAGCTAGGAAAGGCTTGTACGTCTACTCACCTGCATAAAGTCTCACCTCCACCCATGTGCATCTTCGTGAAACTAAACGGGAGCTTGTGCTGATGTCTCCTTCCAACCCAGCTCCACAGGATTCATTCTGGCCTCCCACTTTTGCTTCTTTGTTACTTCTTTCTCCACCTGTAAGAAACCCCACAGAAGTTTTGCACACTGGAAAACTGATTCGACAACCTTGTGGATGATAAACTGTCTCTCAGTGAAAGGCATACCAAGGAGAACAGGAGACCAGACAACCCATCTGTGCGACGACAGGCAACTCTTGTGTAGCACAGATTTGCCCAAACTGAAGAATCCCTGGGGGATGTTAAAAGTGTTCAGGAAAAAACCCACATTTAATTCAAAACATATTTATATAATTTGTGTGTCCTGTTTCTCCATTATGTCCCAAGTAAATAGCAGGGTCTTCTTTGTGTGCCCTGGATTAGAACCCCACGTGGTACAAAAACCTCTCCTTTTATAGGCGAGAGTACCTGAAGCTCAGAGAGGGAAGGATCTCACACAAAGTCACACAGTAAGGCAGCAGCAGAGTCAGAAGAAGGGCTCACGTCTCCCAACTCACAGGCCAGTGCTTCTCCAAACAGCAGGTTGTGGTGGGAGAGGGGGGCCGCCACTGTGAGTGTGGAGTGCAAACGCCGCCTCTTGACGAGGGTCTTCAGCTGCCATGATAAAAACGGACATTCTGTATCGAGTGCTGCTTCTGTGTAAGGCACTAGGTTAAGCACCAGTTTCTCCTTAAATATGGTAATGCTACAAGGCAGGTATTACTGTGTCCATTTTGCAGGTTAGCAAACTAAAAATGCAGAAGTTCATAAATTGGCCCAAGGTCACAGGCAGATCTGTGATCCAAGCCTAGATCCACAGGGTAACCACCGAGGTGGTGTCTCTGGGCTGTGGAAGCTGCCTCAGCTGTCCCTGAAGGAGGAGGCGTGTGTCTCCATCATTGCTGGGGAGTAAGCAAGTGCTGGCCTGAAAGGGGCTAATTATGACAGTAGCCAGAGATGCCTTTCGAAGTTGCCGCACACAGGTGCAACCACACACTGCCTTCTGTGCACTTCCCCCTACCCCCAGACACACACACACACACACACACACACACACACACACACACACACACTCACTACCCTCCGTTCCTATTATGATTCTACCCCTCTGGTTGGCTCTGCGTCCTCAGCAGGTCATTGGAAAAAACAATTTAAAAAAATTTCTTTTAAATTTTCAATTACAGTTGCCATACAATATTAATTAGCTCCAGGTGTATAACATGATTGTTAGACATTTATGTAACTTAAGAAGTGGTGACCCTAATAAGTCTAGCAACCACCTGACGCTACACATAGCGATTACAGTATCATCAACTCTATTCCCTATGCGGTACTTCATATGCCCGTGACTATTCTGTGACTGCCAGTTTGTACTTCTTAATCCCTTCACCGCTTTCACCCAGTCACCCAACCTCTTTCCCATCTGGTGACTATCAATTTATTTTCTGTATCTATGGTTTGTTTCCGCTGTGTTTGTTCACTAAGTTCGTGTTTTTAGATTCCACATATAAGTGAAATCAGATGGTATTGTAGGTGGTACAGTATTCTAAACAGAGTGCGGGCTCAGGCGCCAAGAAGGTCTGAGCTCTAACTCCAGATCCTTCCTTTCCGAGCTGTGCCTCCAGGGGATGGTGTGACTTGGACACATTACTCAACCTTGTGAATAGGATGAAATACTTGCCTTGTATTAGTGGAGGAATATACCTTGAACTTCTCTTCTTTATTTCCCCCTCTCCTCCTCCAAATCCAAGCCATTGGCATTTCAGCTGGGATTATTGCAGGACAGGACTAACTGGCCTTCTTGTCCGTTTTTGGTTCCCTTTCAGAATTGCCATGTTATACCTAGGAATAATCTTTTACAAATGGGAATCAGATCAACTCAGGGTTCCTGACACTCCCCCAATGTCATTATCAACAAACAGCCCCCAAGGGATTTTTTGTTGCTGTTGCACTTAGGACAAAATCCCATCTTTTTCGGGTAAGGGCCCCCCTCTCCACCTCCTGCCACTTCACAGACTCTGCAGCCAGCTCTCCCTCTGCCATCGCCTGCTCAGCAGAGGATCTGTCCCGCCTCGGGCCTCCTCACCTGCTGTTGCAGCTACCGGAGACTCCCTTTCCCCTCTTTCCCCTGGCTGACACCTATTCATTCTTTAAGTCTCAACTAACCTTCCTAAGAGAGGCCTTCCCTGAATGCTTTGTTTAAATCCTACCTGCCGCTTTCACGTTTCATGCCCCTCTTCCTTCGTAGCCCCTGGCATGATTTATAATCATGCATTTGATTGTGTGATTCCTTGTTTAATGTCTGTCTCCTCCCATATGGGGAAAGCAAAGAGTGTGTGTCTCTTTTACTCTTTTTCATCTATCTTGGGGTCAGTCACAGTGCTTGGAACATAATAGGTGCTCAAGAAATACATTATGTATGAAGAAATGAATGAAGAGCAGGCACATGTACAACACAGGTATCAGGCACGTAGGAGACCTCTGTAGCTGCGTTCCTGTTCATCCTCCTGGTGCATGGAGCCAAAGCACAGTTTTCAAGAGTGGGTGGGGTCTCTCCCTCACCCCGATTCCCAGCATTGAGGAGAGGCCCCCATGCTGACCCCGTGGGGTTGGCTGGGTGCAAAGCCACCCCCCCACCCCGAGGCTGTGGATCCCAGTTAGGCGGGCCAGCAGTAGGCCCTGCCACCCCAGAGAGCAGGAGTGGCCTGCAGGGAGTGGGGCAGGGCTGCTGGGAACAGGCCCCCTGGGTGCTCGTCAGACTCAAACCCTCCCTGCCCTTCCATCCCCCAGGCAGAAAGTAGTTCTGCCTTGGCCACTGGCAATTGAGCTGCTGCTTGTTTTAAGTGCTGCTAGGCAACTGGCCTGTTTTTGCTTATTTACCTCCCCTGGGCCATTTCACAACACTTTGTAATAGGCCCTGCTCTCTCTGGTGCACATCTGGTTTGGATTTAGCCTGTCAGAGTCCCCTCTGCCATGAGAGCTCGTACTTTCCCTAGCAGTCACCAGGACGAACCCCCGTGGCTCCAGCTGCCAGGCCTCCGTGGTGTTGGACCAGGAAGGGCCAGATGCCTTTCACTGGCTCGGCCCGAGTCCCCTCTCCACCCTGGACCTCCCAGTCCTTTCTCCACAGTGTACACTTATCAAAGCCTGAAGGTGGGGAAATTTTGAGAAGGAAAAGACTGGTGAGGGTTCGAGGAATATTAGAGTGGGAAGGGTGTTTAAAGAGAATAAAGTTTGGGCCCCAAACCCCACCCACAAAGAGGGGAATTGACTTACCCACGGAGACACAAAGAGACAGGGACAAACCCAAGACCAGGTTTCTTGATATCTCTCTCCCTCATCCTGGAGCCTTCCCACCAAGAAAACCACCTTAGGGATAAAGTGAGTTATTTGGTTTGAAATAGATGGTAGGTTTACCTCTCTCCCCAAGATACTCTGGAAATTTCTGGTGGGGATTCTGTAAGGGACCAACAGAGAATGAGAGGTTTTGTAGATGTCATTGTAGAGAGAGAATTAAAGTTCCTGAGTTCTTCCCCGCCTGCAGAGAACGTACTAACCAAAGCAGGGGCAGGGGCAGGGAGGGACAGGTGGAGGACGTAGGGTTGGGAAGAAACATAGGGTGCCTCTATCTGCTCTTCCCTTCCCCCTGTTCTGGCAACATATCACATCCAGTGTAAAGCCCAAGGCTCTGACCATGGCTCACAAGGCTCCACAAGAACTGGCCCTGTTACCTCTCTGATCTCACCATGCCCTCCCCAACCTTGTACACTCAGCCCCAGGGATTTGTGCCAAGAAGGAGGAAGAAGGCTTCCTCCATGTGAACGCTACCAGCAGCTTCCAGACCTTGTGAATAGACCTTGGACTGTGTTGCATACCCGCTCTCTGTAGGCTGAGCAGCACCAGGCAGGGGACAAAATTCTCACACTGCACAAAACACACAGACCGTGTGTCTTCCTCCACAGCGCAGCTGGCCCTGACATACGGTGGTTATATTATTTGTTTACTGTCAGTCTTTTTCTGCTACATGTAAGTTTCTTGAGGGCAGGGTTTTTGTTCATTTATTGCTATGTTTTTGTACTTAGAACAGTTTGCACAGATATTGGGCTCTGTAAGGATTGAATGAATGAATGAATGAATGAACACTTTCCCTTCAAGTTTGATTACATGGTGCTGTTTCCTTATATTTACCTCTTACCTACAACACAAAGCACTGATCTATTGTCTTAGAGTGTAAGTCTATCCTGAGTGCCCGTGACTGTCTCTTCCAGCTCTCCATGGTCCTGCTCACCTCTGAGCAGTTGGAGTCCTCTGCCTGGAGCACCCCTCCCCAGCCAACTCTGCATCTGCTGCTGGGGTGTGACCTGGTCACTTTTAGTGCTAGGCTGGATCTCTTGGCAGTTTCTGCATCCCACTCTGTGGTTTGTCATAATGGTGATGGTTACTTTTCTGGCTGCTCCACGTTGATTAATCAATAAGGGATAAGGGGACCAGATGGCCAGCTGTGCAGCAGCTAAGCAGCAACCAATGATCCCTGTCCTCCAAGGTTTCCTATTGATTCTTCTTCACGTTTACTTTGTTAGTTATTGACCTCTTGTTGTACAAGAGTGCAGAGTAACACACAAAACAGAACGCGTGGTTTGTTTTTTCTCCGCAATCCTTCATCTTTTCCAGTTCCCCACAGTGAATAGCAACAGCGAGTATTCAGCTTTTTAAGGCAAAACTCCATGGCTGATCCTGATCAGGAGCATCTTTCCCCATACTTGAGCCACCGGCACGTTCTGTCCACTCCACCTCCATGGCACATCTGAAATCCACCCTCTTCTTTCACCTCCATTGCTCCACCCACTTCTGCTCCCCAGCATCCTTGCCGGCATGACTGGCTCTTTATTTTCACCCCTCACTGTCCGACAAGTGATCAGAATCAGGTTTTAAAACAGAAATCAGATTGTGTTGCTTCTTTGTTTAAAGTTTCCCAAATGCCTTTCTGTTACACTTAAGATAAAAGCCTAATTCTTTACCTTGGCCCCAAAGGCCACAGTCTAACCCCTGCCGACCCTACTCCACCTTCAGCTCAGGTCACCCTCCAGTTCCTCACCTTTTCTCATGGTTCTTCAGCCACACTGTTCCTCTTTCTGTTCTTTAAACGGGTCGGTTCATTTTGGAGCTTTTGTATCCAGCTATCTAATCTCCCTCGAACACTCTGACCTTAAATCTTCATGTGGCCAATTCCTCTGGCCACTCAGACCCTAACTTAAGTGATACCCCTTCAGAGGAAACTTCCCTGACCACTCAGTTTAAAATGACATGACTTCTGCCCTCCATTCATACAGTCATACTCTCTCATGCTCTTTTAGGTTCCTCTGAACACGAACCATCAGATTTTCTATTTGTTTGTTTATCTGTCTTTTCCTAATTAGAATAAAACTCCACAAGGACAGGAACCACTGTGACCCCAGCAACTTGAACAGGGCCTGACACATCATAAGCACTCAAAATGTTTCTTGAATGAGTGAATGAATGCGTCGATGGTTGTTTGAACGTGGGCTGAGAGTCAGGAGTCCTGTGTTCAACTTTAATCGGATTGCTCACAAGCTATGTGACTTTGAACATGTCATGTATCAGTGCTGAGCCTTTATCTCCACAACTGTAAAATGAGGTCTGATTTCATGATCCTTAAAGTTCTGTTCAGCTTCCAGACACTCTGATCCTATCAATCTTTCCATACTGTTGATCATCAAAAGCTGTCAAAGATGGTGAAGACAGCAATGGCCTAACTAAAGCTGATGAATTATTTTTTTAATCTCATGCAACATTACAGGTCACATGATTTATACTCAAGCTACATATCCAAAAAGGATGTATGTGGCTCAAGTGTTAGACCCGCTTTCCCAAACAAGTCCTTACTTGCTTAATTTTTTCAGGGAGAAGAGTAAGTGTTCCCATCTAGACTGCTTATTAGAATGGGCCCTTGTGATTGCAAACCGCAGAAACTCAGCTTTATTCAACTATAACAACAAGAGGAATGTGTTTGTGGCTCATGAGATCCAAGGAGTGCTGAGGAACCAAGGTGCTGGGAGGAGAGCGAAAGAGCAGGTCTCAGCACTGCTGGAACCGGAGGCGCAGACCCCACAAGGGTGCCCTCCATGTTTGCTCTGCTTCTACCAGGTGCTGGCTGCACGCTTCTCTCTCTTTGCCATCTAGCGCTTTCCACGCCCGGCCTGGCACAGCGTCACCACACTCTGTCGTACTTATGTGTTTCTTTGTTCTCTTGCTTGCTTCCTGTCTATCCTTGTACAATTAAGTTCCTTGAGAAAAAGGATCTTATTCATTTGTTGATTTCTAAATCCCTTGCATCCAACACAGGGTCTGGAGCAGAGAAGGTGCACAATAAATACTAACTGGGTAAATGAATAGTAGAACGCATAGCCATCATCTGCTCCAGAGTTGAATACCCAGTAACTTCATTTACTGGAGAAAGGCTAGCAAAGCTCTCTAGGACTCCACTCAAAAAAAAAAAAAAAAAAAGGAAGTCTCAGGGAAAAGCCTCTTTGGTGCAGCTTGTCCACATGCTTACCCTTGGACCAATCAACAGTAGTCATTGAACAGGATGCTGTCTCAGCATCCATGGAATTGGGGCAGGGGAAGCTTTTGGAAAAGACTGGGGGAAGAACAGAGATGATGACGCTCTCACAGAGTTGCTGTGGAGATCAGGTGCTCTGACAAGCTAGCATGAAGTTGCCCTTTTTGTAGGTCAAATTTGGTCAAATGTTGGCAATTTTGTAAGTTTCAACTTACTATAAAAATGTTAAAAGCATTACATGAATGTAAGATATGATTAATTTGGTCATATGTCAAGAGAATTAGATAGAATACCCTGTTCTTAAGAAGAAAGATTAAGTCTATTCCTTTTTAAAATAAGGGTAGTTAAAAGGGTTTACTATGTGCTAGCTTTACAAGGAGCAGGGCTAAGTGCTCCACATGGATTATCTCATTATTTCTTCCAACACCTCCATGAGGTAGATAGTATAATTATCCCCATTCTACAGACAAGGAAACTGAGGTTCAGTGAGGTTAAATTATATGCTCTGATGACATAGTTCAAAAAGTGGCAGAACTGGGATTTGAACCTAGGTTTATGGGATTTAAGGCTATTTATTACACTGCATTTGGGAAGAGGTTGGAGGTCCAGCTGCTGCATGAGACATAGTCCACTGCTACTAGGAAGAACGACTCTTTCTGTTACCCATGAACCCACAGATCTAGGTACTTTCTACTTCCAAGTCATTTGCATTGTATTGTATCCAGCACAGACTGCTCTCCTTGAGGGCCTTCCATTCTGGCTGGCATGTGAAAGGCACTCACCAGAGGCTTAGTGAAGTAGGAAGACAAAAGATGATTTGATATCTCCAGAGGAGATAGCTTTGGTCTGCACGTTTGCAGTGCTGAGGGGGATAGAACAATGGAAGTAGAAGAAACAATTAGAAATATAGAGCTAGCATGTGTTGAGACCCTGTTATGTTTGGGAAATATATGTCCATTATATTTAGTTTTTATATTGTCTTGCAAGGTACGTGCTGGTGGCATCTCCAGGTCGTCCTGCTTGAGAGCAGCAGAATGCATTACTTCCAGAGACTGAAAACATGTCCTCTGTGATATCAAAGCTGGGCCATGAAAATGTGTTTGCTCCAAGTAGGGTCACACAGAGCTTTGAACCTAAAAACTATTCTCAGCCAGAATTTCACAGAAATTCCATTCTGGGCAGACCCCCAATTTCTCTAAATGCAAACCCCACCCATACTCCAGAGCCCTACAACTCTGTCAAACAAATGTTTGACTTGATTTGGTACGTGAACTTGATTCTGAGCCATGGAATTTCAGAGTTGTGCCTGCAAGTCTGGAATTTAAATATTAGCCTTCCCGACCTGGATAGCTTTGATCTCCTAAGTTTACACTCACAAGTATTGATAACACAGCTCAAATCACAAGCAAGCGCACCAGGTCTGCAACCCATGGCTGCCAAGTGCGTGCATGTGTACATAGATCTCTGCTGAGATCAAAATGGATTTAGGTTACGAAAGTGCTTATCTGATGGTGGGAGGAGCCCTGCACATGGGACAGAGAGACAGAGCTCACTTTCATGCAGCCAGGCATGCTCGCTTCATCCTGCAGGACAGAAATCAAGAGTGAACTGTAGCTGAACTCTGGCAAAACAAGGCCTTTGCATTATGTCCCAGCCCCCCTTAATTTCTTAGAATCTGCTTTCTTATTGGAGAATAGCTGCCATATTCAGCTACTATTTGGCAAGCATCTACCTTGAACCAGGTACCTTAAGTGTTTGTATGATATTACTAATAATATGGACAACTTATACATGCCAGGCACTATTCTGTGAGTTTTCCCTTTACGGCATTTCATCCACACAACATTCATAGAAAACTGGAAGTACCGTCATCTTCATTTTTCAGATAAGGAAACTGACACATGGACTTTAATTGGTGAGAAACACACTGCAAGTAAATGGCAGAGTTAGGATTTGAACCGAGAAGTATCTCTTTCTGTCCTCCTAAGAGCCTGGTGAGGCAGGTGTGGTCATTCTACAAAAGAAGGAAAAGAACGTTAAACGGCTTGCCAAAAATCACTCAGTCTGTTAAGGACAGAACGAAAATTTAAACCCAGGTCAAAAATCCAATGACTGCACTTTTTAAAATATACTACAGAGGCCCGTTTTTGTGTGGCTGATTTTGTATGGCCTGCAAGTTAAGAATGATTTTTACATATTTAAAGGGTTGTTTAACAAATAAAAAATAAAGAGGAATATGTGCCAGAGATCATCTGTGATGCCCCACAATGTTTAAAATATTTACTATCTGAGGCTGCACAGGAAGAGTGTGGCCACTTCTGCCCTATCCTGTCTCCTCTCCATGATAGCTAAAGTACTCTTAGGAGAATCGAATGAAATCATGGACATGGGAGCATACATATGTCATTGGGGAGAGTTATCTCCCCACTTAAAAGAAGTTAGACACCTGTAAGCCTCCGTCAGCTATAATCTCCGCCAGTGGAAGGTGTCCTGATGCCAATGTAATGGAAGGTGGTGTTTTTTCTCTTCCAGCTCCCATCTTATTATTCCTTCACCTATTTTACTGTAAGGAATTCAGGCATAATTATACTTCAGTGTTGAAGAAAACATAACCGTCCAAAATAATCCCTGGAAGTTAAAAAATGGCCCACCTTCAAAACATCAGCCCTGCTACAATGGACCCTGACTGTAGAAGTCTTCTTCTAAGTTCTGTTTAAGCTCTTTGCTGGTTTCCCCAGCCACTTGGCATTTCAAATTGTTCCTTTCCCCAGAAATGTTTGCTTCTGGTCCATCCCATCTCTCCTAATCCCCTCCTCCTCTCCCAGTTTCCCATGGTATTTGACACCAGCAAAAATAAAAATAAACGATCACAGAGATCTACCAATTCCCTCCAGTTTGTTTCCTAGTGTCGGAAGCACTTGTCAGAATCCATTTCTTCCCCTGGGCACAGCCTCGCACACATTCTAACAGCAAGGGCCGCCCCTTTCCATCTTTGACCTTTTCTTTCCACCTGTTTCTCTCGTTTAGCCAAGGCACCCTTGTCCCTGAGAGATCTGCAGTCTCTCCCAGAGTCCTCTTCACAACCTCTCTCCACACAAAAAGGAAAGGGAATCCAGAGCTCTCCCCAAGACACTGCGACCTCACTCTGGTTTTCAGCACTGGGCCCCTCTACTCCACACACACTCTTGAAGGGAGACAAAGGTGCCTTGTGGGAGTAGGTCCAGACCCTGTGGTGCCCGAGGGTCTGGCCTGTCTTCCTCTTACTTGAAGGAGGGTGGGCTTCTCCCTGTTGAGACCCTTATCCTTGTCTCTTCAAAATTGTTGCAATAGGTCCCCAAAGGGTCCCTCTGTCTCTAGACCCCTTCTTCCTTCCTCCACCTTGCAGACAAAGAAATTGCTCCAGAATGCAAACCCGCCTGAGACATTGCCCTGCTAAATGCCTTCGGTGGTTCCTTAGTGCCGGCAGGATAGGTTTCCCTGCCTTAACTCTTCAAGACCCAACCCTTGCCTCCGTCTCCGATCTCATGTCCAGCCTCTCTGTCTCTCATCCCCAATGTTTGCTATACCAAAGTACCTAGAGTATTCCAAACCTTCTGGATAGTGTGACTGCATTTTCTTTCCCTTGACAGGAAGCCCTTCCCTGCTCTGTTTTCCAGAAAACACCTGCTCATTCTTCTTGTCTGTGCAGCATATCCTTCATTTCCCCCTTTGGAACCACACTCCACCTTTCCCCATCTTCTCTGTGCCCAGGAAGTTGATTGGTGGGGTTGCCATCGTGGATTCCTGGCCAGCTGAGAGCTTCAGAAGGTGACCAGAGGGAGAAAGGAGGTGTATTTCTTTGATTCCCTCCTCGCAAGGGCACTGGAGCTGACCATGTCCCTTGCTGCTCCTCTTGAGTGATTGGTGAACTCTGTGGTATCCTCCTTCCCCTTACAGGAAAAGCTTGGTAGCTACTAATCGCCTATTCTCTCCCTTGTGATTCTTCTATGCCTGCACCTTTGCAAATAAGCCCTCTTCTAAATATTTCAAGGGAGCCATCGGTGGGTTGTTGAGACCCTGACAGGTACATACTGATGCAGCACAAAGCCCAGGGGACCCTTTGCAGCACCTCCATGTTATCTTACATACTGTCTGTTTTCTTCTTGGTCTGCCCACCAGACTGCTGCCTTTCACTTCGTTTTCTAGATATTCACTTGGCCCACCCACAGTCAGTGAGAAGCTACTGCATGCTGGGCCATGCCTAGGCACTGCAGATTCAGAGGTTAGTAGGTAACTTTCAACCTTGAAGATTCCCTACTTTAGTGCGGGAGGTAAGACTTAGGTTCCATTTGTGGCTGTAAACACAGGACCAGTGAGCAGTCAGCTTGCGATCAAAGTTCTGCTCCACCACTGACTAGCTGTGCGATCTGGGCAAGTTCATCTCCCTGTGCCTCAGTTTCCTCAACTGTAGGTGGAAAAACAGCAGCGACCTATGAAAGTGGTTGTGAGGGTTAAAGTAGTTAGCATCACGCTGGACACTTACTAGACACTCAATAAGTGTCCATTATTATTTTTATTACAGCAGGTGCTTAGTTACTGTACATTAAATAAATGGATGTTTGAATTAATTATCTTATTTGATTTCCATAGCAACCCTCCCTCCACCCTTTCCCACTATATACATCCCAAATAGACTGGGAAGGGATTCCTTTTCCCATCTCACTGATGAGGAACGAGGGAGTGAACAAATGAATAAACAAATGGACATCTAACCCACTTAACCTGCTCTGGGTTTCCCATCTCCTTGCAGTGCTCATAGTGAAGCTGTCTGTGTACAGAGCCGGAGCCCTGGGTCCTGGAGAAGTGATCCCAGCTTTCTTTCCAACTTTCCAGCTCCAGAGGGCTTGTGCCAACAGCTCACCGTGATTCACTCTGTCTACCATAGTCTGCGTGCAGGTGCTCCTGCAGTTTGTAAACACTGGGCCTGCCGCCTGTGACCCTGAAGCCCCAGCTTCCCAGAACCGGCGGCCCCAGTTCCTGTTCAGCTGCTGCTCTTTCTGTAAGGCCTTTGCAAGCCCTGCTGCCCCTTCTGGTAAGTGCGGGGGCCCTGGAGGGAGGTTCCACTTTCACATTCGCTACCACACCCACATTGAGATTTTTCAACGCGGAGGGGAAATTTCCTTTCTCTTGAAGCCTAACCTCATGCCTGCTCCTTAACTCCTCAGTTTTTCAGGACATAGTTTCCTGCTGAAGCTTAGGTCCCCTCAAGGTGTAAACTTGATCCTGCTCCAGAGACAAAGGGAGAATTAGTACTTGCTCAGCCCCCAGTATGGGCCCGTGCTGAGCTCCAGGGTGTGTCACGTGCGCTCTGATGTGCCCTTCCGACGCCCCGTCATGGTGGGCATTGCCCCTGTTTCTTAGACGTGGGGGCTGAGACTCAGGGCGAAGAAATACTGGTGCTGGAATGTTTGTGTGGGAAACCTACACCTGTGAGCTTTAGAAACAGTCGGCAGTCGCCATGGAATGGAAGTTCCAAAATGGACTTCATCTCAGCTGCTTCTGTATCATGTGCACAGCTCTGAACTTTGCTTCCTGTACTCCGCATGTTTTTTTGTGTTCATATCTGTCCTCTTACTGGACCGTTCCTCCTCAAGGACAGAGAAGGTGATGCACGCGTGTCCCTCCCCACCCTGCCCCCGACCCCGCACACAATCCCAGGAGAGAATTGGTCTGAGAAGTTAAAGCAGGTCAGTGTAGAGAATTAGTGAAGGGAGATGGGGTTGAGGCTGGAGAAAAAAGCATGCCCAGATCATGCAGGGATCTGTAGGCCATGGTGAGGAACCTGGTTTTAATTCCAAGGGCAAAAGGAGGTTATCGAAGGTTTTTGAGCAAGGCCCTTTGTTATAAAAAGGTAATTCTGGCTGGAGTGTGGAGAATAGATTGGAAGGTGATGGATGAAGAAGTCCAGTTAGAAGCTATCTCAGTAGACCAGGCAAGAGACAGGGGAGTGTCTCCAGATCAGTGTCTTACAGACTTGAGTGGGCATCAGAGTCACCTGGAAGGCCCGTTAAAGCATAGCTTGCTGGCGCCACCCCCAGAGTTTCTGATAGAATGGGTCTGGGGTGGGGCCTAGAATTTGTATTTCTAGCAAAATAGCAGATGATGTAGATGCAGCAGGCCCCCGAAGTCCACTTTCTTTACGGAAAGAGATGAGGTAAAGGATGAGTAAGCCACAGTCTTGTCCTCACAGAGCTTTCATTGCAGAGGAGCAAATTGGACCAGCACAAGTGTAGTAGAGGTGGATGCATCTTCATGGTGTCAGCCCAGGGAGGACCTCTGTCTAGAGTGGGATGGAGGAGAGGGTCAGAGGAAGCTTTGTGGAGGAAGGAACTCTTGAATTGAGTTATAATAGTTACATAGGGTTCAGTCAGATGAGGGAGGGAGTTCAGTGGGAAGGATAGGAAGAAGCTATTCAAGGCAGAGGGCACAGTTTGAGCAAAGCCAAGGAGGTGAGAAATAGCAAGATGTATCTGAACAATTGGGACGGACCAAGAGACTCCCAAATAAAACTGGTGTTGGTGAAACTGTATCATGAGGGCTTTGTACGCCTTACAAATTAATGAGTTTGGACTTTATCCTGTGAAGCAGAGGTTTATAAATTTTTTAGGGGGGTGGGTGGGAGGCAGGGAATGTCACAGACTCCTCTGAAAATCTGATCAAAGTTAAGATGCACACAAACAGAACTAGGGTGTACATTTCAGGGTACTCACAAATTTCCTGAAGTCTATTCCCTTTCATGGATGATGGGTTTGAAGCAAAGAGGTGTCTTAATTAGATTTTATTTTAGAAGAACTTCTTGGTGGCTACATAAAGCATGGGTCTGAGTAGGGGAGACTGGGCACAGAGAAGCTAAAGTTCAATAGTGTGGGTGAGAGGCAATAAACGGCAGTGAATTTTGGACGAGTGTCATACCAACACACGAGTGTTAGGTTGGTAAATGTCGAGATCAGATTTGCTTTTTAGCAAGGCCACTCAGCTCAGTTGAAAAAGCAATGGGTGAGAGCTGAGCTCAGAGACCGTTTGTGTGGCTTCAATCTAGGATGATGGGTAATGCAAGCCAAATAGCAAGAAGAAACCATCTCCACCCTTACCCCACCTACTGGCATTTGCTGGTCATCAGTCCATGGAAGACTAGATAGCCCAGGCGTTTGAGGCCTGGAAGCCAAGGACATGAAGAAAGGCAGCACTCCGATGAGCTGGGGAAAGGCCACAAGGGCAAAGTGAGCTAGTGAGTTTTTGGGACATAGCAAGGTATCATTTTTTCCAAACGTTTTGCAATAGCCCTAGGAAACAGACAGGCCTAAAATGATTATCTCCATTGTGCAGATGGGAAACTGAAGGGCAGAGAAGGTGAGGACTTGCCAAAAGACATGTAGCAAACACCAGGGCAAAGCTAAGAATAGAAAAATGCCAAGAAAACTGGACCCCCGTCACTATCTTGCCTTAGGCTAACCCTGGTGCAAATTTTGCATGGTCATTCCTGGTGGCTCTGAAATCCTGTAATTCTGTGATTCTTGCAAAAGGCTCCCAAACATTAGCCCTATTTCTTAGTGTTCTTTTGATCTATATCTGCCTTTTCACCCCAAGATTTCACCCTCAACCACTGCGAAGTTTGGAGCCAGCCATTTGGCCTCTCTGCCTTCAGTTTTCTCTTCACTGGCAAAACCAGAGGGTTGCACTAGATATTCCCAAAGTCTTTTTCTTCTCTGAGCTATAGGGGTTCTGCAAAGGCTTCCAAGACCCCAAATTCTGTCCCAACTTTGAGGGGACAACAGGACTCCCACAAACCTAACTCCTTTTATAAGTAGTTACCAGAGAATCATACTGAAAAGAATAATGATAACGAGTAATATTTATTTCTTCCCATGGGCCAAGCACTGATCTAGGTACTTTCAAGCCTCAAAACAACTTTATAGGGCAGTGACTATTATTCTCCCCATTTCATAATGAGACAGTGAGAAACACACAGAGAAGTTATATTACTTAATGTAATGTCATACAGTTAATAAGCTATGGAGCCAGGGTTCAAACCCAAGAAATTGCCTCAGGGTTTATGCTCCTGGTCCCCAGGCGCTGAACAGTGAGGGGCTGAAAGTGCAAGGAAGGTCTGGGAAGTGGCAAGTAAATCTCAGTGGTGGGAGGCTCACTACCTCTCAGGGACAAGTTCTATCATTATCCTCAGTTTGCAAGTTGTGCGAAGTCACGCTACCTCCCATCACCTGCGAGGGAATGCACTTATAAGAAGTTATCTAGTGACTTGGGGAAGGATTTCCCAGATTTAGCAAATAAAAATAGAGGACACCTGGTTAAATTTGAATTTCAGACACACAATAAATCATTTTGTGTGTGTGTAAGTACATCCCATGCAACTGCTGGGACATATTTCATAGCGCAAAAAAGTTTTAATTGTCTGACATTCAAATTTGACTGGGCACCCTGTATTTTACCCAGCAAACCTACTTCCAGTACAACAAAATAAGGACAACTGCTGGCAGTGTCCATCGGAAAGACTCAATAGATAGTATAACTGTTTTGCTTACTAGCCCCAAAGGTTAACCTTGATTGGCTTGGCCGAACCATTTGCAAGGGAATAGGGATGACCTCTCCTCCCTCATCTTAGTGGGGGTCCTTTGGGGCCTCCACCATCACCCGTAAGGGAACCTGGAACAGCCTTCTGAACTGGAGTAGAACTCCCCGGCATGATCTGGAACAGGCTTTGCTCACTGGCTGCCCAGGAACCCTGGCTCAGTTTTCCGTGCCCTGCTTACAACGTAAGAGGTGCCTTCAGTGGTAATCTCCTTCCATCTCTGTTCCCCAGGGGATGCCAATGGCCCTTGGACTTTTGGGTCTTCAAATACTAATTACAGCTCCTCTCAGAACCATAGTAACTTCTGTGATAATTAGAGAAAAATTAAGAAAAGCATGTGGTAGGTTCTCAATAAATGTAACCCTTTTACTTTCCTCTTGCCATTTCACAATCAGGAGTCAAAGGGTTTCTTGGGTTATTTCTTCACAGTGAATGTTATGGAATCCTGGGAGAAGCACTAAGTCCCTAAGGACTGTCTGACCTTAACATATGTTGTGAATTCCCCCAAATCCCCCCACCCCATGAAATTGGTTTTGAAATATAAATATGTGGGCTTCTTCCATATCACAGACATCTGTGCTGAAGCTTGCTTGCTCATGGCTGGATCCCAGACAGACCCTTTGGCTTGACCAAACTCCCACCTTCTCGTCACAGCCTAACCCAATGCTTCCCCTCCACCCCCTCCATGTCCCACCGATGCCCTGTAAGAAGTGGTTTCTATCAACAGAGCATGTTTCAGCTCATTGGGAAACTAGCCTCTCACATGCTTTCAATCTGCTTTGTCTTCCCTGATTACCAAGATGTCCCAGACCAAATCACATTTAGATGAAATGCGTTTGGGTGGGTGTACCCTGCCTGCCTCAGCAGAAACACTAGAGCAGCTACCCAGAGCATAGCTGAGACACGCACAAAATGCAGATCAGCACCCCAAAGCAAAAGGAATTTTAAAACATGTGTTATATGAATGTTTTTAAATGTATAGGCATCTTTTTTTTTTAAAGGTCACTGTTTTTTTTTTTTTTTTTTAAGATTGTATTTATTTATTTTTAGATAGAGGGGAAGGAAGGAAGACAGAGAGGGAGAGAAACAGCAATGTATGGTTGCTCCCCACATGGCCCTCACTGGGGACCTGGCCTGCAACCCAGGCATGTGCCCTGACTGGGAATCGAGCCCGGAACCTCTGGTTCCCAGCCCACGCTCAATCCACTGAGCTACACCAACCAGGGTTGTATAGGCATCTTGATCAGGCCCCAGGCAAAGGCCGTAGTATTTCCTCTAGGAGGAGAATTCATTTAAAAAGGATTTAGGACAGAAGAAAAACAAACCCTTCTTGTGGGCTGCAAAGCCGCTTTACCTTCTTCCTTGACCTCCCTTAGGTATGACACTTCTCACTGTGGGGCTGTGAAGAATAGATCCTGGCTTTTACTCTAAATAGTTTCTTAACAGAAGCTGCTAAGCTGACCGTATTAGCCATGTGTGTCCTTGGCTTTGTCATCTCGATCCAGAATATCCTCATAACCATTATCTTCATCATTCTATGGTTAAGTGTCATTGGTAATTTACTCTGTGCCTAGAATTTTGCTAAATATTCTACATGGTTTATCTCACATTATTTTATAAAGATCCCTTCTGAGAGGTAGAATGTCTTAGTTAAGATTATATTTTCTTAGAGCAGTTTAAAGTGCACAGAAGAATTGAAGGGAAGATACAGAGATGATTCATATACCTCTGCCCCCACACACGCATAGCCTCCCCCATTATCACCACCCCCCACTAGAGTGACACATTTGTTATAATTGATGAACCTACACTGACACATCACAATTACCCAAAGTCCATTGTTTACCCTTGATGTTGTTTGGACAGCATTCTATGGGTTTGGACAAATCTGTAATGATCCATCATTATAATATTATATACAGCATTTTTACTGCTTTAAAAATCCCCTCTGCTCTACCTATTCACTTCCCAACCCCTGGCAACCACTGACTTCTTTTTTTTTTAAAACTGTCTTCATAGATTTGCGTTTTCTAGGTGTCATATAGTTGGAATCATACAGTATGTAGCCTTTACAGATTGGTTTCTTTCCCTTAGCAGTACACAGTTAAGGCCCCTCCATGTCTTTTCATGACTTGCTAGCTCATTTCTTTTTAGTGCTAACAGTCCACTATCTGGACATACCACCGTTCATTCATTCACCTACTGAGGACATCTTAGTTGCACCCAAGTTTTGGCAAGTATGAATAAAGCCACTATAAATGTCCATGTGCAGGTTTTTGTTTGAACAATTTTCAACTACTTTGGGTAAATACTCAAGCAGTCAGACTGCTGGATTGCATGGTAAGAGTATGTTTCATTTTGTTAGTAACTGCAAAACTGTCTTCCAAAATGGCATTCTCACTGGCAACGAATGAGAGTTCTTGTTATTCCACATTCTTGTCAGCCTTTGGTGTTACTGTGTTCAGGATTTTGGCCATTCTAATAGGTGTGTCCTGATATACCATTGTTGTTTTAAATTACACTTCCATGATGACATGTAATGTGGAATACCTTTTCATATGTTTATTTGCCATCTGTATATCTTCTTTGGGGAGGTGTCTATTACAATCTTGGCTCATTTTTTAATCGGGCTGTTTGCTTACTATTGAGTTTTAAGGGTTCTTTGTATATTCTAGGTAACAGTCCCTTATCAGCTGAATCTTTTGAAAATATTTTCTCCCAATCTATTGCTTGTGTTCTAATTCTCTGGATATTGTCTTGCACAGAGCAGAAGTTTTTAATTTTAACAAAGTCCAGCTTATCAATTACTTTTTTCATGGATCCTATCTTTAGGGTTGTATTCAAAAAGGCATCACCATATCCAAGGGCATCTAGGTTTTCTTCTATGTTATTTTTAGGAGTTTTATAGTTTTGCATTTTATATTTAGGTCAATGATACCTTCTGAGTTAATTTTTGTGATGGGGACAAGGTCTGTATCTAGGTTTAATTTTTTACATGTGACCGTCCAGTTGTTATAGCACCGTTTGTTTCAGAGACTAAATCTGCTCTCTCGCATTGCCCTTGCTCCTGCATCAAAAATAAGTTGAGTGTCTTTATGGAGGTCTATTTTGGGGTTCTCTTCTGTTCCACTGATCTATTTGTCTATTCTTTTGCCAGGACCACATTCTTTTGATTACTGTAGCTTCACGGTAAGTCTTGAAGTAGGCTAGTTTTAGTCTTTAAATTTTGTTCTTCTCCTTTGTTATTATGGTAGTTATTTTCTATCTATCTTTTGCATCTACACATCAACTTTAGAATCAGTTTGTCAATATTCATAAAATTAACTTGCTGGGATTTTTATTGGAACTGCACTGAATCTATAGATCAAGTTGCAAAGAACTGATATCTTGATACTATTGATCTTCCTTTCCATGAATATCAACTATGTTTCCATTCATTCAATTTTTCTTTAATACCTTTCATCATAGTTTTGTAGTTTTCCTCATATAAATCTTGCACATGTTTTATTAGATTTACATATAAATATTTCATTTCTGGGTGTGCTAATGTTAATGATATTTGTTCATTGCTGGCATGTAGGAAACAATTGAATTTTGTATATTGACCTTGTATCTTACAACCTTGTAATAATCACTTATTAGTTCTAGGAGTATTCTTTTTATTGTTGTTGATTCAGATTTTCTATGTAGATGATCATTTCCCCTGCAAACAAACAGTTTCTTTTCTTTCTTCTTAATTTTTACACCTGTTATTTCCTTTCCTTGTCTTATTGCATTAGCAGTGGTGAGAGGGAACATCCTTGCCTTGTACCTGATCTTAGTAGGAAAGTTTGAATTTCTCATCATTAAATATGGTGTTAGCTGTAGGGTTTTTATAGACATTCTCTATTAAGTTGGGAAAGCCCCCCTCTATTCCTAGTTCAACCGAGAGTTTTTATCATAAATGGGTGTTGGATTTTGTCAATGATTTTCTGCATCTATTAATATGGTCACTTGCTCATGTGATTTTTATCCCTAGCCTGTTGATGTGATGGATTACATTAATTGATTTTCTACTATTGAACCAGTCTTGCACAACTGAGGTAAACCCTGCTTGATTGTGGTGTGTAATTATTTGTATTAAATTTGCTAATATTTTGTTGAGGAGTTTTACATCTATGTTGAGGATAGATATTTTTCTGTAATTTTTTGTAATGTTTTTGTCTGTCTTTAATATTAGAGTAATACTGGAAATGAGTTAGGAAATATTCCCTCTGATTTTATCCTCTGATAGAGATTGTAGAGAATTGGTACCATTTCTTTAACACGTTTAGTGGAATTCACCAAGTGAACCTATCTGGGCCTGGAGCTTTCTATTTTGGAAGGTTATTAATTATTGATTCAGTTTCTTTATTAGACTTGGCTTATTTCCTGGGGACTCTACAAAGTTGGGTTTTAGAGGAGCAAGTGTAGAAGCAGAATGACCTGTTAGAAACTATTACAATAGCAACAGTAGGAGATGATGGTGGCTGGAACCAAGGTAGTTATGCTGCAAATGTGTAAGATGCACTAGAATTCTAGGTGTTCTTTGAAGGTAGAGCTCACTGGGTTTATTAAAGAATCAGGGGCATGAGAGAGTGAGCCTCAGTTTCCTTATTTACAAAATAGGGATACTATTTGCACTGCATGGTTGTGGATACTCAAGAAATATATATTTTCTCTCTCAGCAGCACAGTACTATGATTGGCAGTGATCACAGGGCTGTTAATCATGGTGATTATGAAAAGTTTGGGTGGGGAGGAGAGATAATAAATTTCAAGTACCTGTGGGACTCCCAAAGGCAGAGGTCCCATTGCAAAGGTGCACACGATTTGTGATAAAGGCTCCAGATAAAGTTTGGGATGAAAGTTTGGGAGATATCACTGTATAGGTAGCAGCTGAAACCACTGGGGCAAGTCAGGAAGAGAGCCCTGTTCCATTCCAACAGCAGTACGGTACAATATTAATGGGACTAATACATACCTTAAAGAGAAAAACCATAAAACCATTAAAAGTAGAAGAAAAAATCTGGTATCACATGAAATAAAGAAATAATTATTCCAGCATATTAGGCTAAGGGAAGCTGGGGAAAGTGAGCTCACACGTAGGTATGAGTTTTCTAGAAGTGTAGCATAGAGGGAAACTGAGCAGCTACATAGTTGTTGCTGCAAATCAAGAAAAAGAAGTATAGACAACATGGGTGTAAATCAAGAGGCTTGAGTCCTCATCCATGCCTTTTCCTTACACTATGTTACCTTATTTTTAACATCAACCATGTAATTGTGATTGGTTTGGGTCAGCTGATAGCACATCTATTTGGTCAGTGTTTCCACATCTATGGGCATGCTGGCTTCGTGCAGATGCGTTGTCCATGGGATCCCGGAGGGATGATTCATGTATGGTAAATTCCATGCAAAATATTTGTGTGTTTTAAAGGCTAGTCCCTTCTCTCATTGGTTTATTTGCATTTCTCCATCTATCCCAGGTACCTTGGAATCAGCACAGCTGGGGTCTGTCCTGGCTCTGTCATCACCCAGTGGCATCTGTGAGTTGAGATGATTGATCGGCTCTGCACACTTGCACAACCATGTGAAGGTTACTGATGCACTGTGATTCCAGAAGAGGGGGGCCACAATGAGCCAGAGGGGATGGGGTAGTTGGAAAATTTGTCATATAAGGATGGGGTAAATGAAATTGGGTTTGTTTGTTTTGCTTTTATTTTTGCATAGGGAACATGAAATTACAGTAAGATGTGATAATATCTTCAAGTGTTTTAGGGATGACTATTTGGATAAGAAATTGACTTCTTCTATGTACACTGACTAATATATGGATATGTCAAAGATATATGTTTTGGCTCATCATCGTAAATGCTATTTCTGATCATCTTTGCCATCCAACAGTGAAATGAGCTGCCTTTGGAGGGGATGACTGAGGGAACCCTCTTATCCTAGGCTGAAGTATCAGCTTTGAGATTGGACTAGAGGAATAATACCCTCCTGCCTCCTTTCCCCACTTCCCACTATCTCCCTGCTCCTGTTTCTGTGGTTCTTTGACTGTATCTCGGAGGAACAAAACTACACAGACTTAGTTATAACTAATTGGGAGTCAAAGCTTAGGCTCCTTTGTCTGCCAAGATGCAAACTGTCAATTTGACCCAAGATATTCAAAACTCTTCTGAGTGATTAACAGGGGAGACAAATACTTCTCATTCCTTGGGGCTACCAAGAACCATGTGGTAACTGACCTCATCTGGGCACCGAATGGTACCCGGGCCCCCCAGAGGGTTACTTCTCCCTGGTGCAGCCGCAGGTCAAGGCCAATCAATTTTGCTTTGAGAGGAGGAATGCGAGGCATGTCCTCCGTGGAGCCCAGAACAGATGTTATGTTGTTCTTTCATGACTGCCTTTGCTAAGTAGCTTGTGAGCTGGGCCCTTAGAAGTCAAGCCAGGCTTGGCTACGGAAGCTAATCAAGAGATAATCAGGCCTCTCTCAGACAAAGGGAGAAAGTTCAGTGGGTAAGATGGAGGAGGGTGAGCTGTCCCAGAAGCTGGGAGGGTGTAAGGGAGTTTCACGGCCAGAAAGAACCTAACAGGACAAATGGTTTGACTCTTTGATTTTATAGATGAAGAAATGGAAGGTCAGAGAGACACTGACTTCCCTGAAGTCACGCAGAAAATCAGCCCCGTCAGCACTGTGAATAGGGTGAGGCAAGTGAGGCATTCCCACAACCCTGGGAGTGATCGCTCCTTAAATTTTTTAAATTTACTTTTAACTTTAAAATTGTATTTCTTTTTATTATTTTAAATTAAATTTATTGGGGTAACATCGGTGAACAAGATTATATAGGTTTCAAGTATACAATTCTATGATCCATTGTCCTTAAATTTTGTACCCTAGGCCGCTCACTCGCCTAACTCTAGTCTCAGCCCTGAGCCCTGTAGAGAACACCTGCCACACTCAAAGGCCCCGTAGAGAAATTCTGCCCATGAAGGCACCATGTTTCCTAGTAGATGATCTTGTCCCAGCTGGACCCCTGTCCACACGCAGCCAATAGCAGTCTGCCTGGCAGCTGGAGGTGGTCTGGTGTGAACAGCTGTCCCACTGGGGTCAAAGTGATTTTACTGGACAACCATATTCTGTCTCGAGAATTTAAATCAGCAACAAGGGGAGACAGTCTAATCACTGAGAGATAAAGTCAAGGGCACTCTTGCTCCTCAGTTCTGTTGCTTTTACTGTCTTCTACACATGCCTGTGATACTTGTGCCTGGGAAGGGAGATAGGGATGAATAACCCTATGCCTGTCACCAATGAGCGTACCCCTGTGCCACTGTTCAGACTCCTTTTCCCACAACTGTGGGGACCACCTGCCTCCCATTTATTCACTTAACAACAATTGAACAACACCTTTTTGCTAAGTATTGGGTTGGCCAAAAAGTCCATTTAGTTTTCTCTGTGAAATAAAAGACACTTTTTCATTTTCTTTTTTCTTAAATATATTTTATTGATTATGCTATTACAGTTGTCCCAATTTTTTCCCTTTTGCCCCCCTCCACTGGGTACCCTCTATTCCCTCAGGGAATCCCCACCCTTAGTTCATACCCATGGGTCATGCATATAAGTTCTTGGGCTACTCCATTTCCTATACTGTTCTTAACATCTCCCTGTCTATTTGGTACGTACCAATTTGTACTTCTTAATCCCTGCTTCTTTTTCCCAATACCTCCTCTTCCCTCTCCCAAATGATAACCGTCCAAATGATCTCCATACCTATGATTCTGTTTCTGTTCTGCTTGTTTGCTTAGTCTTTTTAAAGGTTCGATTGTTGATAATTGTGAATTTATTGCCATTTTAATGTTCACAGTTTTGATCTTCTTTTTCTTAAATAAATCCCTTTACATTTCATCTAATAAGGGCTTGGTGATGATGAACTCTTTTAACTTGACCTTGTCTGGGAAGCGCTTTATCTGCCCTTTAATTCTAAATGATAACTTTGCTGGATAGAGTAATCTAGGTTGTAGGTCCTTGCTTTTCATTGCTCATTCACTTCTTGCCAGTCCCTTCTAGCCTGAAAAGTTTCTTTTGAGAAAACAGCTGACAGTCTTATGGGAACTTTTTGGTAGGTAACTCTCTGCTTTTCTCTCGCTGCTTTTAAGTTTCTCTCGTTATCTTTAACCTTTGGCATTGTAATTATGATATGTCTCGGTGTGGTCCTCTTTGGTTGTATCTTGTTGGGACTCTCTGTGCTTCCTGGACTTGTATATCTATTTCCTTTACCAAATTAGGGAAGTTTTCTTTCATTATTTTTTCAAATAAATTTTTAATTTCTTGCTCTTTTTAATTTCTTCTCCTCCAGCACCCCTATGATTTAGATGTTGGTATGTTTGATGTTGTCCCAGAAGCTCCATAGGCTATCCTCATTTTTTTGAATTCTTTTTTCTTCTTGTTGTTCTGATTGAATGTTTTTCCTTCCTTATATTCCAATTTATTGATTTGATTCTTGGCTTCATCCACTTCACTGTTAATTCGCTGTTATTTTTTCTTTATTTCACTTAGTGTAACCTTCATTTCTGCCTGGGTCTTTTTTATGCTGTTGAAGTACCCATGAGTTCCTTGAGCACCCTAATAACCAGTGTTTTGAATTCTGCATCTCCATTACTTATCTCCATTTTTTTTTTTAGTTCTTTTTCTGGAGTTTTATTCTGTTTTATTCTGTTCTATCATTTGGACCATGTTTTTTGTCTGCTCATTTCGGCAGCCTCCCTGTGTTTGATTCTATGTCTCAGGTAGAGCTGCTTTGAATCCCTGTCTTAGTAGCATGGGCTATTGTAGAAAAATGCACCCTTAAGTTGGATGAGGTGGAGCCATAGGTAATCACCAGGGTAGGACCACCCTTGTAAACCATGTTGATGGAGTCTCAGATAGGGTGCTGCCACTCTGTGTCTCTGTGTCGAGGAGGGCTCAGAAAAGGGACAATGGTTGCTGCCTGGCCTCTGCAGTTTTGTCTGGTAGGAAGCAATCCCCCAACACTCGCCCTGATGCCAGACATTCCAGTTTCTCTCCATATGCCACTGATGCCCTTCCAGCTGCTATCCTGGTGCTAGAACCCAGAGGGTGTGAGTCTGCATAAGTCCTAAGTCCACTGCATGCCTTTTAAGAGGAGATGCCTGAGAATCACACAGTTTCTTTTTTTGTGCCAATCTTCACTGATTTTTACAGTCGTAAGTTATGTGGACTTATCTTCCTGGTACAGGAACTCTGGGCTCATTGCTCTGGTATAGGGCTGGGATCCCTTGCTCCCATGGCATCCCTCCCCATTTTTATCCACCACACATGGGTGTGGCACCACCCATTCCATGTCTCCACAGCTCCACGTCTCAGAGTCTCTGTGTTTCTGCCCCTCCTACCTGTCTGGATAAATGTGACTTTTTTAATTCCTTGGTTATCAGACTTCAAAACATCTTGATTTTCTGACAATTCTGGTGATAGTTTGTAGTTTAGTTGTAATTTCTGCTGTGTTTACCTACACCTCCATCTTGACCAGAAGTCTCACATTTTTTCATTTACTCCAATAACTTTATTGATTTGGACAATTTGAGTATGTCAGTTATCTTCCATGTGGTACAATGTTGATTATTCTTAATTAGTGTCTCAATTTGATTGCTATCAAATTCAACTGGTCTACCTGACCGTGGAGCATCATCCATCAAGAAATCTCCAGAACAAAAATTCACAAAATAGTTTTGACATGTTAGATCAGTCATAGCACCTTCTCTATACACTGTACACCTTGTTGTTTTTTTAATGCATTTCAGCTGCATTTTATCTTTCTTGTAATAATAAAGCATAATATCCTGAAAGTGTCACTTATTTTCTTCCATCTTCAATATTAAAATGGCTATACAAAAATTCACCAATTTTGATAAGTTTTTTAAAAAATCCACACAGATATGACAGCTGTTATAATACAATCTAACAAAATTGTTTCAAATTGATTTAAAGACAATTAAGCACTACCAGAGCCATCTTATGGAAAAACGAACTAACATTTTGGCCAACTCAATACAAAGATGACTAACACTTAGTTCCTAATCTTAGGTGCTTACACCTTAGCAGGGGAAGTAAAAGACATAATTATATTACCACTTGATAAATATGATGATTGAGAAAGACAACAGATATTGTTGGAGAGCCAGAAAAATGTGCATAACCCATCTGGCAGAACTAGAAATGATTCTCAAGAAGGCTTGGAGGAGGCATTGCCCAAAGGGAGTTTTAAAGTGATGAGCAGAATTTTGCCAAGTGAAGCATAGGAGAAGTTATTCTAGGATCAGAAATGAGGACCAGCATGGCATGTGCAGAGAAATTGCAAGCAGTTTGATAATCACATGACTTGTAAGTCAGACAGGGCTTAGCAACAAGATGGCTAAACCTTGTAAGCCAGGCCAAGGATCTTGGACGTCATGCTCAAGGCCTGCTCTCACACACCGGCAATCCAAGGTTACACCCAGTATCAGACACACTGTTTTTGGACCACAGAGGATTTTATAGAATTGTGAGTTTGAATGCCTTTCAATAGCCATGCTTCTATTCACCACAATCCCCACGGCTCCCCATTGCCTATCTATGCTCCTAGCACTCATTTCTCCTTCTGCATTCTGTAGTCTCTGAGGACGTCATCTCTGCTCTGGGTGGTAGAGGGTCTCTGAAGGGTTTTTGGCAGACATGATCAGGCCTCTGCTTTACAGAGGTTACCTGATGAGGAGGCGGAGGAGGGACTGTAGGGGTGCTCTGTAGGCAGAGAAATCCTTTGGAGGTTATTGCAATAATCCAGGCGAAATGTATCAAAGGCCTGGAATTGTGCTATGGAAGAGGGCATCATAAGCATGGAGTAAGGGCCCCACACTCCATGCCCTTGAGTCATGGGAAATATGGAAGAGGGTGATGGGCCTGGAGTCAGGGATTCTATGTCTAGCACCCCTTTAAATGACAGAATGCTGTGAGAGTCCTTAACCTACTGGGCACCTCCTATGCTTCAGGGCCTTAACATCCATCATCTCTTGTAATTATCCCAACAACCCTGTAGAGCTATTATTGCCCCTCCCCCACCTTTCCACACTAAGACTCAAGAGGTTAGGCAACCCCCATGATGGGTCTTGCTAAGTAGCTGGCCTGGAATTTAGACCCAGAATTATGACTGCAAAGCTCGGGCTTGCTACATTGTCATACCTTGTGTGCTGCCCAGAGGGATTTGTCTGTACATTGTCCAGGGCCCATCACAGCAGAGATTTGGGGAGTTGACCCAGTAGAAAATCAATATGGATGTTGGGAGTCATATGACTGAGGGAAAAAGAATTGAGAATAAACTCCTGGAAAGGACAAGCTGATATGTGTATTTGGAGCATGTATATTTGGCTTGGCAACACTACCTTTCTCTCAGACAATAAGAAAAATCTCTAAATTCATTTGCATATTAGAACACAAATGCCAAAATAAGAGTAGTTGTTACGCTTCGGCATCTATGGGCTAAAAAACCTGCAAAAGGGAAACCAGGTTGGAGAGAATCCTTCTGGAAGGGTCTAGATAACCGGGACTGGGAGTTCATGCCCCAGCTCTGCTCTCTCTTTTGTCCTCCACCAACTTTGGGGGGAATTAGAAAACAGTCCTATGACCCTGAAAGTCCTCCCCAGAGAGTCAAGCACTCCCTCTAAGGCAGAGTTCTCAAAGAGTGGTCCCCAGATCTGCAGCATCTCCACCACCTGGGGACTTGTGAGAAATGTCAGTTCACAGACCCCACACCAGCACCCTGAATTAGAAAATCTGGGGGCGAGGTCAAGCACTCTGTGTTTCAACAAGTCCACCAGGGGATCCCGAAAACAGCCAAAGTGTGAGAACTACTGCCATCAGTGATAATGTGA